>VWZT01009469.1:79879-123176 GCA_013397055.1 Pachycephala philippinensis | reverse complement strand
GGTGGGGGTGGGAGAGAAGCTAAAAAGTGAGAAATAGATTGCTTTCACAAAAGAAGTGGGAAAAGACAAAGCTAAAAAATAATAGAGTCATATATATCTTTTTAAAACCTAATGACAGTTAACAGACAACAACTGGAAAGACTGGATTAAAATAATTTTCTTTCTTTTGTGGTGAATACTTAAGAAGAAATTATTCAACCCAATTGTAGGTAGAGAAGTGTGACTTGTATTTGAGAGAGCACTTGCTTGGACACCAGAGGTAGGAAACCAGGACTCTGAAGTATTATGTACATGACTGTTTTATGTTAACAACTGTAGAGTCTGATTCTGCAAACACTAAGATATGTGACAGTGGAGCTATTATCCTGAACACAATATATATGAGCACAGCAATATAGATTTAACATGCAAAATTATCGGAATCTTTGTCCCTGTTATAATTTTAAATGATTGATCTCTGTTTTTAAATCTCTGTTTTAAACAACAGAAAAATACAGAGAAAATACATATTTATCTTGGAGCAGAAATTCTGGTTGTCTTTTGTTGCAATAAAAATAGATTTTTTCCTTTTATATCTGTAGCTTCATGAGCTTTCTTTTAAAAAACCAAAATCTTGTTTGTTGTCAGAGACAGTTCTTAACTTTGTTTTTTAAAATTTGTTCAGAAACCCCTATGACACATAAGATACAATACATGAAAGAAACTCATTCTTTCTCTTCCTTTCCCTCCCTCTTTTTTTTTTTTTTTTCTCAGAGAAGTAACTTAAAATATGTGTGCGGTGTAAGAACGTGTGCTGAAGTTTCATGTTTCAGGTAATCTTCTTTAAAATAATGGGAGTCTAGATTGCATCAGTTAGTTTAAAAACTGCTATGCTATTGGTAGGAAGAAAATGGGATTTGAGCCAAAATTTGCCTGTGTTACTGCCAAAGTCTGTATCAGATTTAAGACACATGCTTCTGCAAGCTTCCATGAAGGTTGTGAAAAAAGTTTTAATACAGAGTTGGATTACAGCTCTCGGCTCAAAACACTGGCCATTACACTACCATCTTAAAAGGCTGCTGTAACACGGAGCACAGAATCAAGCAGATTTCTTACATTTTCTGGACCACAGATGGATTTTGAATGTCTCTTTGTGTCTTGATGGAAGATATATTAACTTCACTAACTGGAATCCATACCTGATCACTTGTGAGTGTGTATGTGTATACATACAGATATATATCTATTTAAAACCTTACCATGATTTTATTTCAAGTGTATCTAAGATTTGCTCTAAGAAATTACATTCTCTAGAGGAACTTACAATTGTTTTGAGCAGCAAAGAGACAGATATTTACTCTCAGATGTTGGAATCCTTTGTGAGTTTATAAGAGAAATTCTGGAAGCTTTTCTGTGTTGGTAGAGAAATGCCTTTTGAAACAGACACCTCCAGCTGTACAACGACTGCGTAGTAACCTGTGGAGTTTAAACATCAGAATGTACAAACCGTGGGCAACTGTGAATATTTTAGTGGTTTCTTTTCTACATCTGCTGCAAGGATCTGACTATGAGAATGGATCTGTGAGGGTAAGTGGACTTTATTTACTGTGATTCTTAATAATACAAGTTGCCAGAATTACCTGCATTTAATGTGCAAAGTAGCGTGTTTCTTGCTGTTTTGGTAATGTGTTGTTCTTTTTTGTCCTCTGGTGATGGTTTAGTTGCAGAGATGTTTAGCAGTCATACAGGAAAATGAATCTATAAGGAATTTAAATTCATATTCTCTATTTAATATTTTATTACTTTTTTTACTAGTTATTTAGTACTTGTTGCATACTTTGTTCTTGAGTTAAAATTTTAGTTTCAGTCATGCAAAATAAAAGAAAAATCTGAAAAAGAAGTGTGATTCAGAGTATTTAGAATATTTGTTAAATACATTTTTTTATTTCAGGTATTTATAATTGCAGGACTTAGTATGCTGGTATTGAAATTTTCCCTGTAAAAACACGTGTTCATCAGTTGTTCACTTGTTTGCCAGATATGAGAGAAACGTTTCTCTTTTGCTTCATTAGAAAAAGTTAGATAGGTTTTTAAAATAAGCAGCAGCTAGTAATAGTAAAGCATGTTGCCTGGAAATTAACTTTTCTTCTGAATATAATACATGAAACAAAATTAAAGCTGAAGCCTCACCATGAGAGTAGGATTTTTTAGATCTGACTTTGAGACAATGTGAGAATATCCAGGACAACCATTTAGAAAAATCAGAACAAAAACTGGAACAAGTTTCTACATGTGCAGTCTGTCCAACAATGATTAATTCAGTGTGTGGTCCAGAACAAATTATTTGTTTTTCACTAACAGAGCAAAACAAGATAATATTTTTGTTTTCACTTCAGAAAACCTCCTGCTTGCAAGCAATGACCACACACTAGTCTGTGAGCCTGCTGCGTGCGGACCTGTGCTTTAAAAAAGAAATGCTAAGTTGTGTGCCTAATTGCAGACTGCTGTTGCCAGCCCAATAAGTCAGCAGTGGTGAGCAATGTGTGCCTCAGGATGACTGATGCCTGCTGACTGTTCACAAACTTTTAATTTACAGCCTCAGCAATCAATTCTTTGAAGGCATTAGGACCAGAGTAATCAGCCTTGTTTAATGCATTAACTTTGTGCACTGCATGACAAATCACCAGTCTCGTACTTGTAGGAATCGCTGTATTTAAACCAGAATGTGCTTTCTAATACAGAATAGTAACCATTTCAGAATTGGCAGGGGTTATAATTCTGTCCTCATGTGGGACACAAGTTTATTCAGCACAATAGTAAAACCACTAGAAAGTCCTTTAATTATAAACTTTGAATCCATATCCACTTTGCCTAGAGTAAATGCAAGAACTCTTCTTGCTAGCTTATACTGGCCTACAGTTTATTCGCTGTGATAGGATTGTCCATCCAACACAGGTACAATTGTGGTTTTTTTCACTGAAATTTGGCTAGCACTCTCAAGAAGCCAGCTTAGCCACAGCCTACTGTTCTTAAAACAATTCACTGAGAGTTTCCAAGACTATCCTAAAGAAATCCAGTAGATCACACTCCAAAAGGGATCACACTCCAAAAGGTATCACACTCAAATGCTGTATTTCACTTGTATTGGCTGCTGGTTGCCAAAATGAAAAGACTGGCTTTCCACTTATTCTGGCTCTTTTGGTATAGACAGAGGTTTTTGGCCAAACTGTTAGTTTTTCTTTTAATGTTTTATATAGGATGTTGCTTTCTGGGTTGTTTTCTCCTGTATGACCTGTGGGCTTCTGTGTGTGTACATATGTGGAAATACACCACAAAAAGTCCTTCATGTTACTGTGTTGGATGGAACACAGGTTCAAGACTATTTTTACCATTTGCACCTCACACTGAGTCTGCAGTATGCAGAAATGATATATTGCATTCACCTACCCTACCTTACTTTTGTAAAGTTCTTTTAAGATCAACAGCAGCATTGCCTGGATGAAAACCACAAGTTCAGGATGCAGGTAATACACAACTAATGAGACCTAGGATGGGTTAAGCACCAGTAACCTGCTGTGCCCCCCCGTTATATGAATCCAAGTTAGGTGAGCTCTGCCCAGGACACCTGAAATTTTAAACCTGTTTATGTTTTATACCATCAGGTGGTGTCAGTGTGGTATCATGTGATAGAGTTTCGGGGGGCTAAGGATTTAAATACTCTCTTATTCCCCTTCAAATATCCTGATCAAAGCTGTGAATGTTAAAAAGCTTATGTACAAGCTGCTGTGATCCAGCAAGTATCTCCATGGCAGTTGGTTTTTCCTAACCCTTCAAAAACTCCATCCTCTTCTGGGCACAGGAATCCATTTTCCCCACCATGTATGTGTATTCCTCGCCTGTCAGAGCTCCTCCTTCCTCTCTTCATTCCTGACCTGTTCTACTCCCAGCATTTGACCTGTGTTTCCTCGCCTCCAGGACTCAGTTTTCCAACCGGTCTCTTGTTTGTGCTATCCAAGTGCTGCCCTCTTTCCCACTTGCATCCTTCTGGGTAGGGATGTCCTTCTCTCTCAGACCCTCAGAAGTTTAGTCCAAGTTCCTCAGAGAAAGCCCTAATGGACACTTTTGTTTTCCAGTCATATCTGATTCTGGGTAGGGATGTCCTTCTCTCTCAGACCCTCAGAAGTTTAGTCCAAGTTCCTCAGAGAAAGCCCTAATGGACACTTTTGTTTTCCAGTCATATCTGATTCTGGGTAGGGATGTCCTTCTCTCTCAGACCCTCAGAAGTTTAGTCCAAGTTCCTCAGAGAAAGCCCTAATGGACACTTTTGTTTTCCAGTCATATCTGACCATGGTTCCCCCTTCCCTTCTCCATCCATAGCTTCTTGCTTCGTCCCTGTGGTTTTAATTTCCCCAGCTTTCCTTTTCTTGACACATTTCTAGTTCTGGTCTCCGAAGATGATGTCAGCCTCCTCAGCCAGGTCTTGCCCTCTTCCATCAGTATTCATCTCCTTCCCCTCCCACAGGCAAATCCAGCAGCTTCCTATCCATGAATGCCAGACCCCTGTGGCCTGAAGGGGGAAGAAAGGCAGGTGCTGTGCTCTCAGCCCCATAGGCTGGACCTGCACCCATGGTGGTCTGCACCCATGTCCTGCTCCATTCCTGAATGGACTGGGATCAGCACAGGACCTGACTGCTGCAAAGCCCTGGGAGCTCTCTGCTGCTGCTCTTGGAGGCTTTTACATCTGGGTGGATTTTTTTTCAAAGATAGCAGTAGACACATCTGGGCCAAAAAAGGTTCCTCAGGCGTCAAAACCTCACACCTGTGATTCACAGTAGGGAAACAGAAAAATGTTTTGCACGGATAAAGGAGGAGCTTCATCCTCTACTGTGGTCAAACCATTCTGACAGAGAAAACAGAAAAAACGATTAAAATAATTTTGAGGCAGACATCTGGTATGGAAAGTTTTGGTCTGAACATCGAATGTCTGGCAGTCTGAGGCGCAACTGGAGCACAGGCTCATGGTGGGAAGCAGTGGGCAGCCTCAGACAGGGGCAGCACAGCCACACAGGTGTCCAACAGGGCTCAGCTCCAGAGCTGAACTGATGTCAAGGCTGGTCCTTGCATGCCAGTGGCTTGATTCAGGATGCCAACCTAACATATGAAGTCCTCATGGAAGAGTTAGATTTCCACCCGCATTTTCTGAAGACTGGGAACTATTTTTAAGTTGTTTTTTTTTTTTCATCAGGAAATGCTTTAAAAATTCCTGATTGAACTTTTTGTCCCAACAGTCTCTTACGTTTTGGAACCTCTCAGCTAAAGAACCGCAAATTTCACTGTCTCTCTTTCTGTCTCTCCCCCTCAAATTTTTCCTCTCCTAGAGCAGCAACAGACATAAACTACTTTTTCCAGAATTTTAAAATTAAATGCGACGAGCTATGTCCTATATTCATCAGAGCTGAGGCAAATTTTTTGCCAAGAAAAGCTAACGATCCATCAGAGCTGCTTCTGCCTTCCAACACTAAAACTGCCTCTCTAATGAGGCTGCAAGTCTTGATCTCTCAGAATTTAAGTCCCATTGCTCTCTGCTCTACTCCGCAGCTTCACATTATTAATAAAGTGTTGGGGGACAGGCAAGAGAAAGGGACAAGTGGTTGCTCCCAAGTTAAACAGAGTCACAACCTTTTCCTTTTGCAGAGGTGTTCTTCCCATGCTGAACCCTCCTTTGGTTTTGTTAAAGAGAAACCTGCAGTGGATAGGCCTGACGAGTGTCCCTGATCTATAAAGCTGCTTTCTTATTCCCAGACTGAGGGGTTAGATGGGCTTAGCTGGGAGGTAACCATGGTTGCTCTCTGTCACATGCACTCCTTTTCCACAGCTAAATCTTTTTTACTTCTGCACTAAACACTGTTAAAGCCTCATGTGGTCGTTCTTGCTCAAAGAGATCTTCTTAATCTCCTGCTGTCACTGTGAACTGAGCAGAGGGGGAAGCCACTTTCCAAACACAGCTGCTACATAGTCCTTGTCCACTGGTGAGAGTGAAGCAGCACTTCCCCATCATCCTGAGGCCCTGGACCACCTAAGTGGAGAATGCCTTGCCCTTGGGAAGGCATGGAAACACTGGAGAGCCATCAGACCACGGGCGGAAGAAATCAGGAAGCTCTTTACATCGCCTTTCCGAGAGCCAGCTGCAGTCTGTCTGTCTGTACAACTGAAACAGAGCTCTGTGAGGAAACCTGAGCAGCAGAGCTGGCTGTAAGCTTTTGTCTCTCTAACTAAAACTGACACTGTTTTTCAGATAGGTCTACACAGCTCCCTAAAACCTGCTTGCAAACGTTGCTCAGTTTCTAGAAAAGACAGATTCCAACAAATCTTCCATGTCATGGGATTTCTTCCTCAAAGGCAACCCCTGAAATTCCAGCAAAGTGCTTAACTGCTAGAAAAAGCAACTTGAAATGTCATTGGAAACAAAATCTCTGTTTAAACTAGGCTTTTCATCCTCAAATCCAGCTTCCTTTCAAAGTTAGGAAACTCTTCTAAACAAATATTATGAAATTGTGGTTTTCAGAAGTATTTCATTCTCCCAGTTTCATCTGCTGCTTTTGATTCTCTGTGATTACCATCTCTGATAGGCACGATGAACCAAAAATGTGTGAAAATATACTTACAGCATTCCTGCAGAAATGATTGTTTGTGTTTTTCCTTCAGAAGTGAGAAGCTATCAGGGAAGTTGTGAGGAAAGCCAATTTGTTCTGACTTATCTGCTACTGTCTTGACAAGGTACACTGAAGGAAAACAGAACAATCCTGTACTGTTATCATACCACACAGCATCCGTCCTTGGCACTTATCAATTTGGAAAGGCAACTACTAACACACCGCTACTTTATCAAGAACAGTTCTCTGTCATGAGAAATAGCAAAAAAATCCCTCCCAGCTGCTGATCCAATCTCAGCGAGGATTGTAATGTCTGAGGATAGAGCAGAACTTGGAAAAGTACACCAGGCTGTGTAGATTAATCAGATGCAGCATTTGAGAAATCCAATAATCAGCAGTTTGAAATTAATACAGGACTAATTAAACTTTGCCATCAGTTGTAGCTCACATCTGAAAGTCTGTGAAACAAAGGGGAGGCAAGAAGGCAGGTTCAGAGGGCAGTGGGTCATCTTTTAGTGGACCACCATTAGTGGTCTGAAGGCAACCAAAACAAGCCATCAGCTCAGGCTCAGCAAGTGTTGCTTGTTTCTGTTTTCTGCAGCCTATTGGTGCTTTCTCCCCACAGGCATTTGTGTTTTTTCTAACCACTGGTGTGGTGGTATCAATGCAGGCTCCCACAGAAGGCAAACAGAGAAAAAGTATGCCTGAAAACAGGAAAACAAACTGGTGCAAACTCTGGCTTGTGAGACCTTTGCCATGGTGTCTGCAGATTTTTTTCTAATCAACACTCCCCCTATTCCAGACAAGGTTTACTTGTGTCTTATCTCCTGTGGACACCATACTGGCTTTTGGGAAAAATAAATAAGGTACAGTTGTTGTAGGTGATAACTCATTAATTCTTATTCCCACGAAAAACTTGTACAATATTTTTATAGTTATCGCACAGTGGGATCTGTGTTTCTTTTAGGCCTTCCTCTCAGAGCAAGTAAGTCCAGTTACAAAACTGGCCTTTGCCCTTTCTTGGACTTGGTTTTGAGATGTAGTCCCAAAAATGACTGTATTGCTGAGGGGAAAAACGACCTGAGATATGCTGCTGCAGTGAAGTAAATCTGATATGGTAACTTTCCTGCAGAAACCCTTATTCCTGAGAAATTTCTTATTCCTCTCACTATGTGCCATTCCCTTATCTACTTCTCCACCTGCTTCCTACCTCCCCAGCATGCTTTGCAAATCTTCATACATCTTGTTGGGATTTGAGGAGTGGAAACAAAATGCTGAGTGCCCCCACTACAGCTGCACAGACCCCCTTTGCCCACGGGAAGACCAAGCAGAATTTTTTTTTCACATCCTCACAAAAGAGATGGGCTTCTGTATCAAATGAACAGCTGAACAATTGAACAGGCTATTTTAGTTTTCTTGCATTAAGAAAAATCCATCTTCCTTCCTTTGTGAAGGACAGCTGGGTATTTTTTATATTTTCCCCCAAATGTGATTTCATGTGTGAGACCACTCAGCTGGTGGTAGGACGCCATCTAGGGTCGTGCTGCTTCCACAGAGCCACACCGAGCACAAACAACGTGCAGCTGGACTCGTGGGATTTGGCAATCCAACGTGGGCACCACGTGAATGGGTTCGGAAAGGGCTGAGTGCCTTCGTCACTCTCGGGATGCCAGGATGGGTTTGTCTGAGCCATGCTTTCATGGGAAGCACGCTGTGTTGGGTTTGAGGATTCACGGTCACCGAGTGCAGCGTGGTCACTGTTTGGGTGCAGCTGGGGAGGGAATTCTATTTGAGTCATGTTGAATTGCAAAAAAGTTGCATCATGTTACTATATCATATGTCACTTTGCACGTAGAGAATGTGCCATAAAGACAGGCAAAACTTTTCACTTTAATTAGCCATGTGACTGAGAAACCACGTTAGGATACTTTTCTGAATTGCTAGGGAAATATTACTCAAGAAAAACTACAATTCCAGGAAAATGTGTGCATGTGACTGGGGTAACATGAGTTCATTCAGTGTTGGCAATGGCTTTGCTTTGTGAAGTGACATTTTGAAACCCAGCTGTCCAATTGGCTAGTCACACTTCCAAAACATTTGTTAAAGTGTCTTGGGGCAAACCCAAAACCCAATGAAAGCGCTGACTGAAGGACCCTTCATCACATTAGAAAATATTTTCAAATATTAAAAGAATACATAGCCATCTGATTTCATCCAGGTCTCTGTTACTGAGCCATTCCAAACTCACTCTCCAAACCCCAGTGACTTCCAAGGAATGGACAAATATCAAGAGACAGTGACTACAGCCTGGACACGCTCTTTATATACACATTTAATATGCTATTTTTGATGTGTGCACCCTGTCATAGTGTTAGGCCAGCACCTAACCTTGTGTCCAGGGAAGTGATAACGTTCTAGCTGTGTTCTGTATTGAGCAGCACGTCTGCCTCAACACACTGCGGCAATGCAAGACCATAGGAGCAAGTATATAAGTAGAGGTTCAGAAAATGTACTGTAAGACTCCCAAGGCTCTCAGTAGAATTTAGGATATATCAGTGAGTTACCACACTGGGCATTTATGACAAATCACGTGTGTTTTTTCACTTACCAAGTGAAAATACTTTGCATGATCACCGTAGGAGGGACCTAAAGGTAAACTCTCAATGTAGATGACTAGGCTTGAACTGGAAGAAAATCCATACCTTAGCAGACCAACTCTTTTCTTTCATCTGCCACTGCAGCTTTTCCATTACTGCCAACAAACTGATGCACAGTGGATGCTGTCACCTTCAAAATCACAATGGGAGGATGTTTCCCATGAGAGCCAAAAGACCTGGCTGTGAGAAGATGCATCTGTTTAATGAGAGTTGTAGCTGATACTCAAAATATTTGCTGGCTGGAGAAAAAGTGCTCCATTTTGGTGTAAAGACCTAACTGGCTAAAAGTATATAGTTATGAGAGGTATTTTGATAAAACATAATCAGTCTCTGCTTTGGACATTAAAAATGATATAAAATATTCTGAGATTCATGCTTCCACAAAACCATGTCCAATTCTGATGTTTTCAGTTATTTGCTTTCAATATTTTGGTTTATTCAAGAGAGAGTACAACCAAAATGTTTCATCTCCAAGGATTTTTATAATGTAAGCATGCTACTGAAGTGCAAGAAGTCTGATTTGTTTGCTGTAGCACCACAAAAGATCTATTCTAGTTCAAAAGGCCATTCAAAATATAAAACAGCTGTTCTCTTGAAGCCACAGAGTAGTCAATATGATTTACTTGTGAAAACATATCATCTTCAGCTAAAGTAGAAGCTGTTTTATCACCACCTAGACCACCAAGTTTAGAAAACAGGTAATTAGGTCTCCTTCTTCAGTGGACGTAAAACTGGAGCCCAAGAAGATAGATTCTCAAGAAGTGGTATCTGGAGGAAGCTTTTTACCACACTGAACATGAGGAGGAGCTGTCTAGAGCTTCCTCCTCCTCTGGTTCTGTGTCTCAGCCAGATGATGTACGGACAAGGTTTTAGCAAAAGAGACCCTCAAACATCACAAATGTGTCAGTGAGAAATGTGACAGTCCCAGGTCGACGTCTCCCTGTCAGCCCTCTGCCACCTCATACAACACCTGGCCAGACTCTCGGTTTGACCATTTTATGTCCCTCCCAAACCCACACATAACATATCTGTCAGTCCTTCTTCCTGTGCTCTGGCCACTCTACACTGCTCTTCTTACAGGCCACGGCTCTGGGCAGTTTCTCTTCCAGCAGCCGTGGCACACAGGACTTCAGGATGAAGTGCTGTGATCACACAGTCACCCTTTCCTGAGAGGATGCATGGCCAAGGCCAACCCTCTCCAACTCTCAAGGCAGACTGCAGAGAGGTTTTGCACAGATTGTGGGTGAGGGAAGCAAAATTTTCCTGTGCCTATTCTTCAGTCCTTGAGCATTTTCAGGGAAGAAGTTCCGTTCTTTTGCATAATTTTTTGCTATATACTTGGACAATATAGCTGTATGCTTTTAGTACAGCTCTCACTGGAGAAAACACCCTTTTTAAAAAGTGACAGCTGGAAATTTGCCTCACAGGGCCTAAACTTGTCCCCACTATAAACAGAATGCCACTTCTGGTTATTAATGCTGTAACTGTGATGATCAAATGAATGTTCAGTCTGGACAAGGCGGTGCACTGAGAGAGATGAAACATTTTTAGAAGATATTTGAGTATTTGTTTACAACATTTGAAGGCAGAGTGAAGTACTGCATGCTCCTGAAATTTCATCCTTGCTTCTGAGATGACAAAGACTGTAATAGCCACTTAAAAATCCCATGACAAGCCCATCATGTTTCAGAGAACAATTTTAGTAGGAAGTCAAAATATCTAATTGTTTTGTGTCTCTGTGGTCATGTTCACTATAATTAAAAATAGCTTATTCATGCACTAATAATGTACAATCATGCTTCCAGAGGGAATACAGTCAGGGATGCAACTTCATATATCAGAAGTTCGTAGCTGACAGAGAATCAAAATCATGATTTTACTGGAGCTGTTGAAAAGTAAATGCTCTTTCTCTCCTCAGAAATGAAATACAATGTGATGATAAAATCACTGCATACTAATATGTGTCAGACATGTGGCAGAGTTAGATGCCTCATGATAGATATTTATGGGATGATGCAGTTGCTTGTTGATAGGGCAGTAAGTCACTCCTCCAAGCCTCATGTTTTTGATCTGGAGAAGATTCTCTCACTATTTTATTACCCATTATGCAACACCCCAAGGATACAAGATGCTGTATTATAGACAATATTTGTTATGATAAAATTTGGCAATGGTTGAGCCCCTGCTACCTCAAAATCATGAGCAATATCACTCTGAACAATATCTTTCATATTTCCTTGATACTCCTTTTGGATGAATGCCTTCCTCTCTTTTCTCTTGTCTTTTGCTTTGGTTATAGACACCAGGTTAGTTATCATCTCTTTATTTTGTGTTTGTACCTGACTCCAAACTCATAGGAGACACAATAATGCTAAAAATACTACTACTAATGATGAAAACCCTCAAAAGAGTTCTTCTTACTGCAAAAACTCCGCACAAGCTTGTTACTCTTACCAGGAAAATGTAGTTCTTTGTGTTGGCTTCACAATGGCAGGAGCTGCTTCATTTTCCTGCCAAGAGAGAACAAAACTTTTCCACGGGAACTCCCTTGCAGTTCCCTGGCCACATCAGCTCAAAGCCTGTGTGCTGTGAGCCACAGCATGGCTGGGCAGCTACACCGTGGCTTTGAGGCAGGGAATGGAGCACTTTCCTCTGCCAGTTCTGGCCTTCAGCCAGTCCCACGTCCTTCTAACTCTGGTGCAGTTGCACTTCCCGGATGGTTATATTTGTGTACCTCGTAAACTGCTTGTGCTCTGGATTAGGAGAGGTTATTTAATCTCGTTTGACTACTCTCAGGTGAGTGGGACTCAGGTCTCCTCACTGCAGCTGAGCTGGTGATCTGCCAATTCATCCTTCAGCATCAGTGAAGAGGAAGAGGCAGTTTGGAGGCACAGTTAATTCAACAGGCTTTAGACTGAGATAAATGTTCACCCAGTGGACCTATTCTTCTCCATTATCTATAAGATGAGTCTCAGATAAATAGTTCGTATTCATTTGGGTGAATAGAATCATAGAATTAGATTATTTTTTATTTTTGATAATTGTGGGGTGGCAGGGAGCTGTAGGCACTCTATCTCCGCAAGATGAACCTGCAACTATAATCAGCTTATACACTGTGGTAAAAACACCTTGGGGAATGCATCATGGAAGAAAAGAAGGTTGTTTTCAGGTGTAGCATACATAGAAGCAAAATTCCTTGGTATTTTCACGTGGTGATGACTCATCTACCTAGTATTTAAACTGGTTTGAGTCTAGTTCTGAGATTAGCCTTCAGGCAGCACTGGAACAGGGGGAATTCACCTTCTGGTTGCATCAAGTCTTTGTCCTGTGCATGGCTTCTTTTGAACTGAATGCAGTTGCTACAGCTGTGTAAAGCACACAATGCTGGCATAAAGGTTCAAAGTGTCCTCACATGCTGCCAGTACCCTTTGTGCTCAGGTGCCCTCACTTTGAGACAAAACCTCTACCCCACAGATTGGTTAATTTTGAAAGTTTTAGTCTGACCTTATCTTAAGCCTGTTTGGCCAAGTTTGTGATACAATGGCATTAAGAGCATCATCACTGTGCTATGCAGCTACAATCTGCTTTTGCTCGCAAGATAAATCTGTTGCCTTCTTTCTGTTGCTTAGCTGCTGAGAGGATGGATCATAAAACAGTGCAAGGTTATCAAGAGGTTCCTTAATCATTTGTCCTGGCCCCAGACACAGTGGTAATGCTGAAAATTTCCATTGGTATTTATGCAGCACTTGCCATGATAGTATCTGTGACTCTAACTCAGAAAAAACATTCCTTATCAGAAGAGTCCTTACACACGTTTAGCTTTAAGCAGAGGTTTATGTCCTACTGTGGAGAATGACTGTGAGGCTGGGGCTGAAGGAAAGTAGTCATATGTGTAAAGCTTTCAGGATGTATTTCCTGGGTCTTGTGAGTGTGCTTGAGTACAGACTGAAATGAGGGCAGATTGAGCAAAGTATGGATTTCAATCAATTTTTATTTTTGCCTTCTCATGCACACAAAATATTATTCATCTGCATCAATGCAGATCATTCATGCATCTGTTTTCTTAAATACAGCCTCACATGTATTTATGCTGTAGGTCTTCAAATAAATTTAGGACCTTGGCAGGCCTTTTTTTTTTACTGTTGTACTCCACATCTTTCCTCTGTTGTCCAAAATACCTTCAGGAAACACAGAATTAATGCAAAGACCACCTGTGTCAGGATGAAAAGAGCAGCACATGCAAAAAAAAANNCAAAAAAAAAAAAAAAAAATAGTTCTGCAAAGGTGGGTTCTGCTGGCTTTCTTAGACATTATTTTGATGTATTTTTCCTAAGCAGGAAACCTAGGAGCTTGTCAAGGATGGAGAAAAGGTGCAAACTGCAGAGCTGCAGCCCCTGACGGGTTATGGTCCATAGTAATACTCAAGGAAGAGCCCAGTTTGAACAGTGCAGGCTGTCTGTGGGACTGTGCATCTGTACGACAAGATGCATAAAGCTAAACCTTGGACAAGCATAAATCAGGGGGGAAATGAACTCAGTGTCTGATTTCAGTCAGTGTCCAAGGAGGGAAAGGCCACTGAATGTATCACTGCTTTTTCTCTTGTTCCTTTCCAATGGCGACTACTTTTAGGGTTTTTCTGGCATTGAAGATTGCTAGGAAGAACACAGATAGCCCATTATGGTTTCTTTTGGAAGGACAAGAGTTGTAATTATCCAAAAATCACAATGCTAACTCGCGTTATCATTTCCTGGTGATAGTTCATAGCCAGAACAGAGGAAAACAGATATTCCTCTTTGAATTGAAGAATAATTTTGGAACATATGAGAGGTCAGTGTTTTGAAAAACATGCAACTTCATTTAATTACGAATCTGGTTTTTATCTTGGGGAATGGGATCCATTTTTAGATAAGGTACTTAGAAAAATGACATTAAGAGCAGCAGCAAGCTGAGGAGATAAGAAAAAACTACTTAAACCTACTACTTTGATATTTTTTATTGATAAATTCTACCCAAACATTTCTCACAGGGAATAGCACTATGTCTTTGGTGAACTATGGGGTGTGCATTGATGGGTACTGAAAGTTTAGGACATTTGGAGCTTTCCAGTGATATGGCTCCAGAGGTAATTTTTTCATTTTGGGAGCACGCAAATGACATTGCTGTGGCCCTTTCCCAATGACTCCTTGTCTAATTTGTTTTTCTCTCAAGTCTTAATGCATATTTTAAGCTTTCTGGGTCCAGAGTTCATAATTTTGCTTCCTATGTGTACGATGCCAAGTGCAGTGAAGTTCTGCTCCATGTCTTGGTTGCAACCATTACAACCAACAACTTCCACAGTGGTGGCAGCTCACCTCAGCTGAGTACTAAAATCTGTGCCAATGTAAAGGAAAGTTGGATGAGGGCATGGAAGGGAAAAAAATCGATGTTCTTCTGGACCAGGAGGCTGAGCAGTTCAGCCTGAGATAGGTTTCATTAGACTCCCACCTAGCAGCATATGGGGAAAGAAGTGAAAATAAACAACATAAAAGCACAGTGGGATCCAAGCAGTTCAAGATGTTGAGAGCAAAGTGGAGAATGGGAGGGGAACCTGGAAGGAAGGATTGTAATTATGAGAGAAAGACTGAAAAAGGGAGGTAGGGATATCTGAAAAGTGGGAAACAGCATGTGCAGATGGCTGCAGTCAGGAGAAGCACACAGTCAATGGTTCTGTTCCTCTTGCTTTTTGTGAGGAGCTGGATCTCCCAGAAATGTCAGTGAAATGTCAGTTTGACATCTATGTATCTTTCTCCTGCTCTCTGTCTGAGTGAGGATTTCCCCTCCTGATCAAATGCTAGTTTTAACTGCTGTCCACTTGCTATCACTGTGAGAGGGGATAAAGTCCTAGATCACATGACAGGTAAGTTTGGGACTGTTGAATCTAACACCCTCCTCCCATTTCACATTTTGAACATTTATTCACATTTCTGTCCAAAGCTGCACTCTTTGAAGAAGGTCTTTTTAGACAGCCAGAGTATGTCTGTATCTAAACAGGGCTTGAGTTTGAACAGCAATATATGAAAGAACTCTCCACATCTGCATGGTGCCCCACGGCACTTCACCCATGGCATGATCTGAGACCATAAGAGGCTCTGTCTTTTCATTTGGTGCTGTCCTTTTCAAAATAGGATGACCAGAAATGAATGCTTTGGAGAGATTTCATGACAATGCACTATTTGGTGTTGCTGTGCTGTAGGAAGAGGGTGGCCAGCAGAAGCAGTTCAGGCTGTAGGGCTTTGTCCTGCTAATGGACCTGATGCACCTTCTACACTTTTCATTTTTTAAGCTTTTACTTTTGAATGCTTTTAAGTTGTGGACAGACACCTCTATGGTCAAAGAGTATTACAATGAGGATGTCCTTCTGGTTTCTTAACTGTCTGCTGTGTACTCTAGCAAGCTTTTAGAACAACATTTTAGATTAGAGCACTGTAGTAGTCTCAAATGAATCAAAAGAAACACATAAGGGGCTATTCACTGTTCCTGTTTTTACACTTAACAAGACTGGAAGAAAATTCGGTGCTTCTCTTCAGATGTTTTATACCCCAGATATCTGTGTTGAGATATGTTTGACCAAAGATCTACCATACTGATACCTCTTGTGATCTGGTGAGCCTGGCCTTGCTGGTCACCCAGCAAAAAGACTTTCAGTGCGATTTCAAATGAATCATGCTCTAGAAGTGTCTATATTTCTCTGTCTTTACTACAGAAGGAGCTCAGGGCAACTAGCTCACATGTTGTCCCCACTGTAAAAACCTACAACTACTTGAGATTCAGACCTCCCTTAAACACCAGCAGTGCCTTCAGATGACCATCTTGCCTAGTGTTAGCAATGCTCAGAGGCAAAGACTGTACTTTATCTCAGTGCTGTTGTTATGGGAAAGGGCATCAGGACATTCTATACTGGATAGGGAATCTTGTGAAGAAGTTAAAAATCCAGCTGCAAAATCTGTTATCTCCAGGAATAACTCAAATAGAAGAAGAAGGAATACAATTATTCTTGTGTTATCATGGTAGGCAACAAGTGATGCGATCAAACTGCAGAGCTGGGATAGGTGTTAGGAAACATGATGAGAGAAGTGGAAACAGGTTTACTTCAGAGTTGAATAGCTCAGGCAATGTTGAGCAGAGCTGGATCTGACAGAGAAGTGGTAACTCTATGTGAGTTTTGGATGATCATGGTTAGGTTAATTAGGACATATTTCTGATGACTGCAGAGGCAATTCTGCAATGAGCACTGCTCCTTCCATTTCCTTTGACCATACCCTCTGATTTCCAATATATAAAAAGCAGTAAGAAAAGGAACAACCTGAATACATAGGCAGGCTTTGCCAGTGCCACTAGTATGCATCAATATCAGAGGAGGCTTTTTTTAATTGCCAGAATTCAAATCCTATTGGAGATGCATTTTTTTTTTTTTAATAGAAATAACCTCTACTAATGATCCTTCTATATGTTAGTACTTGTGAAGGCATAAAGTTTGTTAATTTCAGTGTATTTGGTTCACATTATGGAATTTATATCGCTTTAAAAATTAAAAAGTCCTTAAAACAGTACAAATTCTTGCTTTAGATAAAATCAGTGATCTTTACTTACCGTGAGGAAGCATTGCTACTTTTTCTATACTCATTCATCTTAGGTTTAAACCTTATTTTACTCATATAATAATCAGGGCTTGGTTTAGTCGTGAACACAGTGGTGGTGCTGGGTTGATGGTTGGACTTGATGATCCTAAGAGGTCTTTTCCAACCTCAACATTCTATTATTCTATGACTAATAAAACGTCTCAATACATAAGTAAAAGAAATTGAGAAGCCAGTCTTCCCAAACTGCTGACTCTTACAAGAAGTGCAGGGATATATCTTCCAAGCACCAGAATGCTATCATCTCATTTTACAGGTTGTCTGTAAATTCGATCTGGTTTAGAAGTCTTGGATGCTGATTCAGCTAGAACATATTTTTTTACCGCAAAGAGAGAGGAAACCAGCTAATGCTTTATAGAGTTCAGTTTTGATATCTTTGGTCCCATTACCATGCCAGTGCTCGTCCTACACTTGCATGTTTTGCACGAGCAAGGAGACAGTTTGTGAATGGGAGTGAACATAGGCTGCGGTTCCTAGAAAAAATAAGTCTTGACGCATTGACCTCAAGCTGAATTTCAGCTTTCCTGGATCAGCAAAATTCTGGGTATCTTGTTTGCAAAGCTGTCCTGAAATTCAGTTCCTGGTGCTAAGTATTCACATTCCTTCCGAGCTATTTGTCTGTAAGTACTGAGATGGGGTTTTCAGTTTTTACCACATATGAAATGCATGAGAAATCATTCACCTATGAAGCAGCCATCTCTGTAGTGAAACATGGCAACTTTTTAGAGCACAATATAATGTTCTATATGGGCATAAAAGAAGAGCAAACAACTTTTTCTGAGTTAACTACTTAGGGAATTTTAGGTCAGTGGAAGGTAATTACCCAAAAACGAACTTGGCCCATGTGTACAGGCTAACATCTGTATTGTTGTAAAATAAACGCCACAGATGTTTTTATAACAAGTAACAGATGCACTCAGTGCTTGGATTTCATATCCCATCTAAAAATCTTCCTGTTATAGGTGGCCCTTTCCCTCACCCCTTCCCCAGTCCTAGACAGAGCACTCACTCGCTACTGGTTCAGACTGCTGTCTGCTACACACCTCATGGACAGCCTCTTGTACTACAGCTTTGCTTTAAAGAGCTGGAATTTTATTTAAGACAGCTGGCACTGCAGCCCTTTATTTTCAAGTCAAAAATACGGTTCACTGTATGACCAGAGAGCACGGCTGAGAGAGCACCAGCCCAGTGCAACACAGACATTTACAAAGATAACCTCTTAGTTGTGTTGGAGACAATGTTTTCAGCAGATCTGGTGAGTCAGTGGAAATAAATTCTCAATGCCTTGATAAAGGCACAAACACAGATGTCAGAAAGCAGCAGCCAAAGAAAGCAGTATTGTTATGGGATTCTGTGCAATATTAAGTGTTACACAGCTATTTTTAAAGTGAATATTAACTTCAAACTGATGGTGTAGGTCTTTGTAGGGAGTTTTCTGCAATGGGAGCAAACTGGTCATGGACACCACACAGGTGGAAAACGCAGTGGCTGTGCTCATGCTGCTGCACAGCCACAGCCCTGAGGCTGGATGTGAGGCCATGCTGGCTGACTTGGGCATGACCCAAGTGCAGTCAGAATGGGAGATGGCAGATGCATCCTGTGCTTTGCAGCATGTTGAGTGTTGTGTTTGTCTGCCATGTGGATGGGCTCGTACTTAGTGCAGCTTCCAGCTGTCTCACTTGACCCTGCAGTGGTGTCTCACGGCTGAAACTGGAGTTTTGGCACCTGAGGTGGCTTGTTGCAGAGGCACATAGTTTGGGCTCATCAGCTGAACTGATTCAGATTGCCTGTAGGGTGACCTGGGATTCACTCTGGCATGACTGGCCAGCTCAGGCACAGCAGTGATGTGATCTGTGTCTACCAGGTTCCCTGGAGACCAGGGACACAGTAAAGTCTGCATCTGTCAAATAGTTCTGAGGGATGTGATGAAGAGGGTGAAGAAGTGGGTATCTCCCCTTCCCAATTTATGTGGGCACAGATCCTGCAGATCAGCCTGGTGCTGGGCACTGT
Organism: Pachycephala philippinensis; assembly: GCA_013397055.1. NCBI lineage: Eukaryota > Metazoa > Chordata > Aves > Passeriformes > Pachycephala > Pachycephala philippinensis. The sequence continues at coordinate 104,201 of VWZT01009469.1, read as the reverse complement.
CAAAGCCTGGTACATTTCTGTGTGCTGCTGTTTTCCCAGCTACTCTGAGATGTCCTCAGTAATGTGCTGCCTTTTGGTACAAGTGCTCCATGTGCTGCACTGGGGACAGGCTGTAAAGTATTTGCTTTCTGACTCCCCCCTTTCCTTCCAGAGGACATCTCTGTCAGCATTGGAGCGGTCAGAGCAGCAGATTAGGAGAGCATCCAGCCTGGAAGAGCTGCTTCACATCACTCACTCTGAGGACTGGAAGCTGTGGAAATGCAGGCTGAAACTCAAGAGCCTGGCCAACTTAGACTCCCGCTCTGCTTCGCATCGCTCTACCAGATTTGCTGGTGCTTTCTATGACATTGACACACTGAAAGGTAGGTGCAGGTTTGGGGCCAAGTCTGATCTCAGTTTCAGGACCCCTCCCTGATTCGTGTGCAGTAAACTATTAAGTAAGTAAGGGGGTTCCTAGAATACACCCATACTGGAAACAACAGGGCATTACTGGAAAATGGCTTCGTATAAAAAATGTCAGACAACAGCCCGAGTACACCTCCCTGTTTCGTGGCCAAAACAGGCTTATTGTTCTCTGCATACTCTCCAAAGGGAAGAGGTACTGTGCAGGGATTTGTCAGTCCACAAGAGAAAGAGAAGTCAATGTACAAGAACAGGTCAGAATGACTGGCTGAGGGGCTGGACAGCAGCATTGTGCTGCATTTCAGAACTTGCTTGCAGGCAGAAATGAATGAACTTTACTGCAGGCATAGAAATCCCTTTTTTATTAGGTGTGCTCTGATATAAGGCACTGCACCAGCAGCACTGTCTGTGTGGGAATTGAGAGAAAGAAGGTGTTGTCCTAACCTTGATCTGTTTGAGGAAGTTTCTCCGGAAAAAGGAAGACCTTGAAGCAACCAACCAGCAACTGAAAGTGGAGAATCACAACCTACTCCCTCATCTGGAGCGAGAATGAATATTCCTTGTAGCTGTGATGCTCAAGAGGCATTACATATTCATGGATATAAAACAAAGGATCAGTTACTATATTTTGGTCTAGCAAATGGACGTCCTACAGCAAAGCTAAACTGTAGCCTAATGAAGGACAGGCTGAGATAATCTTTTTGTTGTCTTTACCCTGACGTGATATTATCAAATCACTTTCCTTTTGGGAAATCAGATATTGCTGATCCTGTTCCAATACCACTTTTACAACAACCCCAACCACATTCACACACCATTACTCAACTAAATTATGTCTGAGCAAAGGGTTTAAATTGCGTCTCTGAGCCACAACACAGAAATGCGTATACAAGTGCCTGTCCAAAGAGGGTTTTCCTATCACAGGCATGGCTTTACAGTTTTCACAGAAATTTTGTAGAGAAAAAAAGATAAAACAAATACACACATGAAGACCAATTAAGATAGCTTTTAATAGTGATAAGCATTTTGCTTACATGCCTTTATAATTCTACTCAGCAACATTAAAAATCCATAGAATTATTGAAAGGAGTACCCAGAGTCAAGTGCTGTAATCCTCTACCCACTATTGCTCATTTAGTGAACACCAACATTTCTGCAAAATTAAAATATCCCTTTTGTCCAAACAGCATGACAACAGGGGACGTTATTAGATGTTACTGAGACAGGGCATATTGAAATTCAATGGCAGAATACTGTAACTTAATATTTATAATGTAAATAATATTCAGGTAATAAGGTCACTATACCATTTAGTGTCCTGTGGCTAGTTTGAGATGGTCACAGGGCTGGAGCACCTCTCCTATGAAGTCAGGCTAAGAGAGTTGGGGTTGTTCAGCCTGGAGAAGAGAAGGCTCCATGGAGATCTATTTGCAGCCTTCCAGTACCTAAGAGGGAGTTACAAGAGAGCTGGAGAGGGACTTTTCCCAAGGGCACGCAGTGATGGGAATGGCTTTAAGCTGAAAGAGAGTAGATTTAGATTAGGTATTAGGAAGACACTGGAACAGGCTGCCCTGAGAAGCTGTGGATGACCCATTCCTGGAAGTGTTCAAGGCCAGGCTGGACGGAACACTGAGCATCCTGGTCTAGAGGAAGGCGTTCCTGCCCATGGCAGTGGGGTTGGAATTAGATGATCTTTAAGGTCCCTTCCAAACAAAACTGTTCTGTGGTTACTATGGTCATATAGATACAGTTTTCTGTTTGGAACAGCTATTAGGTTGCTTCTTATTTTCCCTTTGGAAGTCTAACCCTAGACACACAGATGTCAGCTTTTTCATTAAAAGTCAAGTTGCTGAAATTCAAGTTAAAAAAAGACTATTGGGCCATCTTCTCCATTCTTCCATTCAAAGCGGAATTATCCCAGGACAGGAACTACTTTTGTTTTAATATATTAATATGTTCAAGGTACTCAAACTCCTTTTAAAACAAACAAGCCCACAAACATGTATTTCTTTCCCACACCCTTTCCAGTCATTAAGCAGTGACCTTTTTGCCAAGGGCATCTGTTTTGTTTTAATAAAATGTTTTGATGAGAAGGCTGGGTCAAGACTCATCATTGTTTTACTTGAGTATCTTCCACAGCACTCCAAACTCCATCTGGGAAAATTCAGGACTTTGTTCCTCCTTTCTAAAGCTTTAACAATGAATTCACTGAAAGTTTGTGTCACTTCATCTAACCACAGTCTCCCCTGAGCTGCTCAGTCACTAAGGACTGTAGCACTTTCAAGCTGGAGACTGTATCACAGCCAAATTTCTCAGCGATTGCCCTGTGCTTGGTCATAGAAAAGATCAGGGTGACCATGGGGCTTCTGAACAAGATGTGACACCCACTTTCTTGGAGGCCAGTTCCTGTAACAGCCCTTCTGCTAAAGCAGTGGTCAATAAAGTGAGGATGTGTGTAGCTGGAAAGGTCATTGCTGCTTATGCTCATTGAAGTGACATCTGAAGTGATTACATGCACATACCTTAATGAGCTTGGCCAATACTTTATTTTCTATTCTAATGTTAGGATTAGGTTGCTATTTTGATAGACTAACATTACTCTAGAAAATTCTATTAATTTAATGATTATTCTTCTCTTAATTTATGCCTCTCCTTCTCAATTCAGACATCAAACTCTTATTTCCTGTACTCTTTGCACAACTGAAAAATGAAGAAAATCAGCCCTGTGGAAGGACTTTGCAAGAATAAACAAAATGTTTTAAATATACTAAGACAGTTGAACAAAAAGTTTAAAATAATGGAAGTCAGGAATGAGAAAAATAGATGTTCATCTGAAGGCAAGGTATAGCATGTAGGTTAAAAGTATTACAGAATTTTTTCTTTTTCAGAGCTTCACTGTAAATGTAGGTACTGCTTTTACAATAGTAGGGAGGTGAACTGCAATGGGAGAGCATTTTTTTAATAGTATAAGAATTGCTTTTCATCTTTCAGAAGCCTGATGTAGGGGGTAGAGAGGAAAAATGTTTTCCATCATTTTAAGAAGAACTTAAAAGCATAAGCATTGATGACTCATGAGGAATTCCATAAGGAATTCCTCACTGGAATCAAGTAAGCAAAAGGCAAAAAAAGGAGGGCCACCTCTTGACAAAACTCAAGACTGTATTATGTAGATGTCACTGTTTTCTCTGTCTGGTTCAGGCAGTTAATGCATTATTCCTTCTCACAGTCAGAATCTGACAAATCACTCAAGCCAGGTCTACTAGTCTACAACAGTTCAGCATTTGAAAGATGCCACGGTGTTTTGAACAGACGGCTCACGCTTGAATTCATATTGCTGTTATTCAGACTTGAACCCCCTGATGGTACTGAGGTGTGAGACTGTTTGTCTTGGATTTCACTGGGCATTTTGGAAATGGTGCTCTCTGGCTGACATCCACCAGGAGCACTAATACCCTCTGACCAGAATCTGTTAATCATTAATGTGCTTTTGCACTCAGGCCCAGGCTCTGCTGAGTCCGTGGTGGAGCACACTCACAGAGAGGATAAAATGACAATAAGGAAGGCTGCCCTGGAGCAAAGGGGAACAGGGTGTGGGGCAGCTTTGTCAGACAGACACTGTGGAGCTGAGGACTCTCAGCTAAGAGAAATCAATGCAGCTCTATGTAATCTGCTGGAATTAACAGAGCTTTTGGTCATTTGCATTGAACGCTAAAGGCAGATAAATGCAACAAGCTCTCTGCCAGTGCAGCTGGTGTAAGTTATTAGGATAATTTTGCACTCAGACTCTCTCTGGTGCTTAGATTGATCCAAATAAGCGCAAATTGATCCAAGTAAGTGCAAATGGCCTGCCAGAACTTCATTTTTATTTATATAATGCTTCTGCTTCACTAATCAAGAGGTTTAACTTTGCCATGACTGTTCATAAAAATGGTGTTTTCTCCAGTCATAGATGAAGAATGGCAAAAGACCCAGTGTGTGCCAAGGGAAACCTGCGTGGAAGTTGCCAAAGAGCTGGGTACAACAACCAACAAATTTTTCAAGCCTCCCTGTGTGAATGTGTTCAGATGTGGAGGCTGCTGCAACGAGGAGAGTCTCAGCTGCATGAATACAAGTACAACTTACGTGTCAAAAACGGTAAATGAGGCTATTCATCTGTTTTCTTTTTACCCTGGCTCACCAGAAAGGGAGGGGAAGGAGGATGTTTGGTTTCTGAGATCCTGTTATGAAAGATCTGTCTGCACTATCATAACAAACAGAAGAATTAATTTTTTATCCATGCGGAGTGAATGCAGGAGTGTGCAATAGCATTTTACATTCATGTTGCATTATTAAAAATTGTTTATATATGTGCAGAGATGGAAAATCAGGTCCTGAGAAAGGGACTGCAGGCTCATGTGATGATCAGAGGTTTAATCTTTCTTTAATATATTGTTACTTGGACTGGGGACCCCTTGGCAGCATTATCTCCTAGAAATCCTCTGTATCCAAGGTTTAACCCCAGGAAATCTTGTTGTGTTGGGCCACTGCCTTTCAACATTACTGTCCCTGGCAAGAAGGCTGGCTAATAATTTTGGATGTGCAACTTTTCAAGCCAGAAAAGGAGGCATATTCATCAGGAGAGACCAGATGCTCTTAATTACCATGCCTGAATGTCCCAAATCACACATCTCTTAGGGAAAGAAAGGCTTAAACCAGTAGTCAATTACTAAATAGGTGCAACAGGCAATACCCAAGTTTTAATCACCAGTGCCAAAAACTGAGCATAGAGTAGCCAGACAGCCTCTTTCTTGTAGACTCCCACTAGAGGCTGTGTACAGAGACATCCTGCTCCAGTGGGTGACTGAGCAGAGCTCCAAGTTTAGCACTTTCAATCTGCTCTGTGGATGAAGCCATCCATTGTTCGTCAGCAATCTGGTCTAGTGGGTGGCACCCCTGCCCATGGGAGGGGATAAGGTTGGAATTGATTTTTAAGGTCCCTTCCAACCAAGACTTTCTATGATTCTATGATTCATACCCACAGATGAAGCACAGGAGACCAGTCGTCTTCGATGAACCTTCACCTCGTGCATTCCTAGTTCACTTGGCGTAATAAATGAAATTCTACTCATGAAAAAGGCTTTTCTTTAAATCAGAACAAAGATCAAGTGCAGTTGTTTCAAAAAGAAAATTGAAGCCCTCGTGGGGAGCAGGTCCAATTCACTTCTGTATTTATTTTGTGTTTGTTGGAATGCAATTCCACTGTGTCTGGATGTACTGGAATATAGCTGCAGTAAAATAAATCAGGGCCTGTCCTTCTTGCGTCAATGCTCATTAATTGCTTTCATTCCACACCAGAAGGAGAAAGCTGTTATGAGCTGTTGGCCACACACAAAAGTTATCTGATCAGCTCAGGGAGCTGGGTCAGGCTAAAATGTATTTATTTATTTATGTGTTTTCTGAGCAGCAGTTCATAAGTTTGTTGAAAAACTGCAATTTTGCAGAGTGTAACATTCCTTTAGCATCCTTCAAAACAAGCATTCCCTCAAAAGTCCCCAGCTAAGTTCCACTTCTGGATACACCACCATCAGTCCAGATTTATTCATCTCATGGAGTTATTCCCATATTCCCATATCAGTGAGAGGGTTTTTTTTCCCTCTGTATGAAATATCCACTGAAGGATATTAATGCCACCCAAAGTCAGACACTGCAACACCTAAGTTTTGATGTCTAAGCAGTCTGCATAGGAATACTCAGTCCCTGCAGGTGGATGCAGCTTTAAGCCAAGACATGCTGGCACACCAAGATGTGCCCAGTGCTTTGGTTTCCATGGGAAGGAAGCTGGTTTGAGGGGCAGAGGGAGTGTGGATCACTTCAACAGCTCCTACACATAGCTGCCCAAGGAACCAGAGCCTCCACAGGCCTACCCAAAGATCACTCCTAACAATTTGGATGCGCTGAAGGCAAGCTGCTTTGTTCCTTAAGCTCCTGCTATATTCAACAGAGAGATGTTTCCAGGATGATTCCTTGCAGAAACTCAGCTGAAGCAGAATGAACTTTCCTCTATTTTCTCCCGTTTCTTCCCTCTTTGAGGAGGTTGTGAGGGTTAAGTTAGGTCCCCAAAGATGCATACTGTGATTATACCCAAGGACAGTTAAGTAGCTGTCTCTGTAAGTGGTAGAGATTCAACTGATGATATAACCAAGAAAAAAGCTCTCAACACATACCTCTTTCCCATTTGGCCTTAGCATCCAAAAGAGGTTTTTGTGTTTGCTTGAAAAAAGTTTTGAGTAGTCTTGGGTGTTTTAAGAGCTGTAATACAGCACTAGGATACCCCTTTCAGCAAGTTCCTACTTTGGTGGGCATTGCTTGCTCTTCAAAACCCTCAGTGCACTTCTGCTCATTTACATTTATGGTAACTATGTCTAGAAAAAAGCAAGGGTGGGAAAAATGGTGGAAAAGAATACGAGATTTTTATTTAAACCTCCAGATATTAACTGTATAATGGAAACTGAAAAATGAATGTTATTTGTCCCACCTAGCTCTTTGAGATCTCAGTTCCCTTGACAAGTGCTCCCGAGCCTGTGCCCATCAAAATTGCCAATCACACAGCCTGTAAGTGTACATCAAATACCCAGCGCCCCCAGTACACCATCATACGAAGATCTGTCCAGTATCCAGAAGAAGATGGGTAAGTTCCCTCATTTGCCAACTTCTACACGTGTTGAAATTTCTTTGCTCTAATTTGCACATTATAATGGTCCATTCTCTTTCTGTTAGCCCAAGAGTTTTTCTGAATAACTTGATTATCACTCAGGGTTAGAAAGTTCACCTAAACCATGTGGATTTTAAGTGAATGGACATCACAATCCAATAAACTGTAGGCCAGTTCAGCAGCATCTGGAGTTGCTCAGACATTCAGGTTCTTGAGCAGGGACTCCAAGTGCTCATTTCAGCACTATGTTCCACTGGGGCTATCTGGGTATGTGTGCACAGATGTTTTCAACCTGACACAGCAGCTCTGCTCGTGCATTATTTACCCAGGGCACACTCAGTTCTGTGCTCAAGCTAAAGCTCTCTCCCATTCCTTATGGCACCTCACGTCAGAATCAATGTGAATCGTGGCTTTTCACTTTTTGATCCAGTCTTGGTTTTTGCATCTTTTGGGCCCATGGACTGGAGAAAAGTGACCTCACCTCTTAATTCAAAATATGGAATAAAATACTAGTACTCCTGGTGACAAAAGGCTACATAAATTAAACAAAGACTCTAGAAACTCAAATAGCTTGAGTGACTCACTGGAAGTCAGCTCAAAAGTCTCTGTCAAGCCCTGCATTTGGCTTGTCCCCATCACTGCCCTTTGGTTGGACCTCAAGGTGGGGAGAGGTGTCACTTCAGCAAAGACACTCCAGCCCTCCGTCAGCCTGCTGGCCACTCCAAATCTTCTTTCTTTACAAATACAGAAGAACCTCAGTCTTTTTTCAGTTTGTGAGTTCCCGTCCCAGAGCAAAGGGCCTGAAAGTCAATCTGTCCTTCTGACACTGAAATAGTCCCCTGTGCATCCATGAGCATGGGCAAATTCAACCTGGAGCTAAACCTTCTGGAAGCAAGGCAAAATTGAATAAAGTTACATGACATGCAGGTCAAAGACCATCCTGCCTGGGGTAAAGCTGTTTTATGGAAAAGTGGAGCTGCAAAACTGTAGCTGTTTCCTAAGGCTGTAATCTGAAATAGGTGCTGAACTTGCTTCTTGTGTTGCACCACCCCATCAGCAGTACCACCCAGACCCAATTCTTTCTGTTTGCAGCAGTAATGCACACAGGTGCCAGGCCTTCATGGTGCAGGTGGCAGACCCAGCACACCAGCAGGCTCATTTTGCCAAATTACTCTGATGCCTCTAATTTATTTTTTTTTTTTAATTCCTATCTCAATTTCTTTTTCTTCTAGATGCCCCTTTACCAACAAATTTTGCCATAATGGATGGATCTGGGATAGTGACAAATGTGAATGTGTTATAGACACACAGCACTCCAACAGACGAGAAGGTAAAGACAAAATGACAAAGAGACCCTTTTGCATGCTATCTCCAAGCTCTTTGTGTCTCATTCTGGTTTTCTTCTCACTTTTTTTTCCATTGAGAGAGCTACAGTTTTTATCATATATCTCTAGATAGACTTGGATTATGTTGTGGAAACTCACCTGAAAATAAACACATATATGTTCTTCCCCCATCTAATTTTTTTTTTTGCCTGGATGTCTTACTCTCTCTATAGTAGCAACCTGAGTAGGACATTGGAAAGCATTTATAAGACTTTGTGAAGTAGGCTGTACAAATTTTTATTTTACATGCACCTTAAATTGTATGATGGGCATTAGGGAAACCTCTAAACTCTAGAAAAAAAAATTCCCTAGAATACTTTGCATGGGGCAGGTACTAATCATATATATANNNNCATGGGGGAGGTACTAATCATATATATATATATATATATATTTATTTTTTTTTTTTAGTTCTTAAGGGAAGAATTAATAAGGAATAAGACAGGCAAAACCAGTCCTGCATGTCAGCTGTAGTCAGTGCAAAAAATGATATAACCTTTCAAATTATTTGAGTACTTTTAATGATAATCTTAAGTTATTTAGGAATCTTTCAAACTGATATACCCTACATACTCAGGGGTATGTATGTATACTTCTTCAGGTCTGTGGAAGGAAATGGAAGAAGGTAAAATTTGTAGAAGAATAGTAACTCCCTTTCTTCCTTTCCTTCTCCTGTAAAATTTTAATTTGTCAAAGAAATTTGCAGGAAATATTCTGGGTGGTAACTGTGTAAGTCTAAACATACTTACTAGCAATAAATATTAAGAGAAATTAAATTTTCTCCAAGTCCTATGCAAGGTTTTAAAAATTGTTTTCCTCAGGAAACTGTATTGGTCAAAATACCACTATCATAGCACTAGAGGAAACAGACAGAGAAGGAAACCTTGCCTTTGTGCTTTAAGATACATGCAGCAAGAAAAAGAATAAACCATCCAAGGCAATAATAAATCAATCTGGCAAGGAATTTCTAGAGTAGCAACTAAAATAAAGCTAAATAACCTCATAAACTGGTCTACTGATTACAATCTCCTAATGTTAATAAGCAAGAAATAATTTGCATAGTGGTTTCTGTTGGATCTTTTCTCATTCTGGATAAGATCCTCTGACCATCAGGTTAGGCAGTCAAACACTAGTTAGACTCTTCAGTCAAGAAAGAATTAGCACTCTGCATTTCAGAATGAGTTCGAAGGACTGAGAATAGCCAGAGCCCTCTTAACTCAGAGTCTTTTGTAAGAAGTCAGCTCAGAGCATTAAAATCTGTGGCCTGTTGAATTATGGCCTTTGTTGACATAGACTCAATACTTCCTCAGAAAAAATATCTTTCTCTGAAGTACATTGTGTTTGGCAAGTGGCTGGGACAAAATAACTTAAAATCTGTCTTTGAGGTTGAAACAAAGTGAGATCGAAACACTCTACACCACTTCACACATGCCAAGCTTTGTCACCCCAAGGAAAGGGTTCGTCTTCCAAGAATTTTGGGCAGACTCCCTCCTCCCTTTCAACAGGCCTTAGGTTTTATTCTGTTGAGATACTGTTTTCTCAGCATTGAGTAAATAATAATGAAAATTTCTTTCAAGTAATGTGCAAGCCTTTTCCGGCCACTGAGATCAGGGATCGGATGGCAGAGGTGCAGGTTACATTTCACATTCCATAGGTTACATCCAAGAGCTAATTGTAAAGCTACAGGAAATTACCTTCCCAATGACACCTTATATGCCATGACCTTTAACCAGGGATGTGCTGCTTGCATTTTAATAAAGCTTTCACAAAATGTGTTCCCTTTTTGTGAGGATTAGCTTCATGTTGTACTCCAGATGTGCGTTTTCAGGGAAGATATTAGACAGTGAGTTCCCTTGGCTGTTTTGGCGCTTTTCTCTGAAACAAAGTATTTTCTTTCATCTTTGACAAATATGAATGTGCTCCTTGTTGAAGTGCTAGGCCAGCTTGCCCCCTAGTAGACACAGCATTACTCCTGAAGAATTTCTGCAGTGACTGTGCAGTGAAGCACACATGTGGTGGGTGCGGTAGTTTGCGTGGATGTGCCTTTTTGTCATGGGTCTACACTAAATCCTTTTTGAGATTATCTTTTTAAAACCTGTTGTCCAGTAAAGATTTGTGCATTCCAAAACATAACACTAGGCTCTTGCAATATACATCCCTCAGAATTTTTTGTGCTGGGTTCAACCCACAAGAAATAGCAGTATTAGAATAGAGTGAAATGATCAGCTCTCGAGTCCTTTTCTGCACGGGAAGTTACAACAGAAATTGTGAAGTCTGGAATCTATCAGAAAATACATGTGTGAGTCCTAATGAATAGAGAACAGAAAGAGTTAGTCTCTTCAAAAGCAGGATTTAGTCATGTAAACCTTGCTGCTAAAAGATGTATGTGCTATTGCAGGACTCCCTCCTCTTGCTGAGCTGGCTATGTGTGGACAACATATGGAATTTGATGAAGAAAATTGTGAATGCATCTGTAGACATAAGTGTCCCACAGATTTCTTTCAAAGCAAAGAGAACTGCAGCTGCTATTTGTGTAGGGAGAGCCAGGAGAGCTGTGCTCTAAAACACAAGATATTTCATGCTGAAACCTGCAGGTAAGTGATCCTTGCCATTCAGTGTCTGCACTGCAAGACCTGAATTAGCTTGCCTAGATGTCAGAGGTGCAAGTGCTGAATTGGCTAGAAGGTCCAGTTGGGATAAATACCTTGCTGAAGTTAGGGAGATAATAATAATAATGGAGATTATATTTACAATACTTACCTTATAAAAGGAATCTAAGGTTTATTTGTATTTTAAAGAAATCTGGACAAGGCTGCTATTCAACTGTCAATACTTATTACTTTTTTTTTTTTTTTGCTAATCTTTAGGGAATCATGAGTAAAACTGTACTACAGCTGACATTAGTTTTTGCAGTGAGATACTGAGTCTTGTACTTGTAGGCAGGCAGAACCCATCCCATGACAGCTGTTCTCTGCAACAGCTGAAGTTAATCTCATGGATGGTTAGGGACAAAGGCTCCCTAAATTTGCACACAGAGCACAAAGCACATTCCTTTTTCAGTTTGTCCTCAGAGCTAGTAATTTTCTAAACCTAATGCAATTTTGTACACGTATAAATCCACTCAACCAGCTCTGACTCCACTGAGAAGCAGGAAAATTGTTCTAGGTCTACTATACTACATGAATTTCCCTAATATTTTTGTATTATTAGTTTTGAGGTTTCTGTGTTAAATCACAGATAGAAAATACCCTCTTAAAACACCTGTTTTCATGCATTAATTAATTTTTTTAATTTTTCAGAAAGCCTTGGTCCCATCTAGAGACCCAGGAGCGTGCAGTAGCTTAGTCTCAAAGTTTATATAAGGATAGTCAGCATCCAGTTTCCCTGGGTACCTTGGCTGGAGTTCACTGAGTGGTCACACACAGGGTCCACTCCCAGTGGCTTCATAGGTTCATTAAGAGGGAAGATACTGTGGAATAAGTAACCTTTGCATCTTCAGGTTCAGCTTTGAAAACAAGGACAAACACAAAATAGTTGGCAAGAATAAAAATTACTAAAACAATCAGCAGAACTAAAAATGAGCATGAAAGAATTGGTTATTTATGTGTTTCAGACAGGTGGGAGGGGAGCAATGTAATCATTTGTTTACATGAATTTGGCTTCTAGAAATTACTGTAATCTGGACACAGGACCTTAATGCCAGATTTCCATGTGCAGTATTTCTGGAGGAGCAAAGCTGAATCATTAAGTGAGATAAGCTACTTTGCAGAGTTTGAGGGCAGCACTATCCAGCACTGACCCTTGGGATTTCACTGCTCTCAAGAAATGAAAGCATCACTTAAGTCATGACTCTGGACAAATGGACCACTGCAAGCCATTTTGCTGTAGACAAAAATTGTCAAGCAGCAAATTCTTGTCCCCCTGCGTAGTAGGATGTCAACACTTTCCCAAAGAATGTGTAGGGAGCATTGCAGTGTTCAATGATGAAAAAGCTGATGAATATGACAGTGAAGAATTATAATTTTAAAATGTTTTTCTCTTTTCTTTTCTTTCTCCTCTGTCAAACAGTTGTGAAGACAGGTGTCCATCCCAACCCAGAACATGCCCAACTGCCAAACCAGTGTGTTCCAGGCATTGTCGCTGTCCAAAGGAGAAGAGAGGCTCTCATGGGTCCCAAAGCAGAGAAACTCCTTGACTGAGCTTCCCCTATTCTTTGAAAATCCACTGCTTCGCAAAGTAGCTGTCACTGACTTTCAAACAATAGTAAACATGAACATCTTCCACATTAATAGCAGAAGAATTAATCCAGTCTGCATTTATTTATTAGAGCAATCACTAACTGCAAGTGAATCCTCTGGGACATTGGTAATTGTTCTCTAAGAGGTAACAACAGCTGAATTTGTGACTGCATGGAAGAAAGATTGGAAAGTACCAGTTCCATGTTACGTTGTGGAAGATGAAGCTCTGTATTGGAAATAGAGTCATGGTCTCCAGCCAGCTGTTCAGAAATTGAGACTTGATAATCTTAGCCTCTGAATCCTTAGCTAATGCAGCTCCTGGGTAAAACTTTCTTCAGAAATTCAGTGTACAGGATTTGGCTTCTAATAGGTTCAGCACTGAGTTATTTGATCTACTGTCCAGCTTTGATTATCATTTTGTGTTTATTGTACAACTACTGTCAGATGTGCCATATTTAAGTGTATATAAGAAAATAAATACATCAGTTATTCAAGTGGATTTGATTTTTCTCTGTTATTTTAAAACTCTGCCCAACAAAGAGAAAATAAGCAAAACCCCAAAGCCATTTCAAGTACAGTTTTCTTACATTTGTTCCACAGGGACTGGCTTCTGCCCAAACCCAGGTCGAAACAAGGTCACTTGACCCAATAGTTTCAGTAAAAAAGAAGCATTTTTTCCCATGTCTGCCTGACAGCATGTGTGATTTATTTATTTGTTCCTGGTGTAGTGTGTTAATCTTCCTAAGGGGATAACAGCACACTAGTGCTAACTCTTCAGTGAATTTTGGAAAAGCACTGTTCACTAGAAGATAGTTTTCCTTTTAGCCTACCATGCAATGAAAATAAGTCCTTTGTACTGAAATTCCTCTCCGCAGCGTGAGGCCTGAGTAACAGTGCTTTAACCAGATCAGGTATAAGGGCAGTATTATTTTCTGAGCCACTGAAGTCTAGCATGAGCTAGTCCAGAGAAAATATTATGAGCAATAATCCTGAACTGAACCGGAAGTGATATTCTTGACATCTGTATGTTTTTTTCCCAGCTGCTGAATTCTCCAATTCTACACTGCACTGTGAACAAAGGGACTAGAATATATGAAATAAATGCTACAGAGATGGAACATTTGACACAACACAGGGAACACGAAATGGATTTCTGACGTGCAACTAAGATTTTTTTTATTATTATTCATATAGGACAAATAGATTGCTTTAAAATAAAATTAAAGCCAAATCCTGTAAGATTGACTGAATGGCTGGACAAAGCACCAAACAATTTAACATGCCTTTAGTCTCAGTAAGGCATTTAAGATTTGATCCTGAGTGCTGTGAGTGTCTCCTAAGCCACCTGGGACCTAGGTCTGGGCAGACAAACCTGCAGGCTGTTTGTGCTACCTGTTCTGTGAACTGGCCTGGGATCCCCTGACTGAGCAGCACAGTCTGACCTGTGAGCACACTGGGTGGAGCCCCTGCAGCAGGGTTATCTCCTGGGCTGCACCGGGCTTGCCTGATGTGGGTGTTCCTCCAGAGAGAAGGACAAGTGCAACCAGCATGAACTCTGCATGGGCAACAAGGGGAAGGTGATCCCAGTGCAACATCAGGTGAAGCAGCCTGGCAGCACAAGCACATCCTTGTATCCCCCCTGCTCCTCCAAGAGGCTCTAAATTCAAACATATGTGTTGTGGTGAGGTCCCTGAGTCACACAGGGGTCCATAAAAGGAATGAACTGCCCCATCACTTCTGTCTCATCTGGGGCGCCCTGACCAAATGGCTGTGTTGCCAATAAGCTACACCAGTAGCACACTCCTCAGCAAGCCAGGGAGCTGCAGAGGCAAACCTGACACTTGACTGGTAGCACCAGAGGTACGTGGAGTAAAAATACACCTTTATGCAAAACCACACAAAAGCACCTGTAAAGCTAAATTCTGTGGAAAGAAATCAAGCGTTTACACTTCCTAGCGTAACCTGGAGTTTAGCAACTGGAATGCTGTATTAATTACATCTGTGTCTTGTCAGTGTTGATCTGTAGAGGCTTCCTTGGTTTTCTGTCCTGACCAGTGAATATATTAACTTCATTTTTCAAAACTGAACTGCTGTTACCTGAGAGACAATTAAGTCTGCTTCAACCCCAGAAGGCTCTTAGATAAAGCAGTCACTGAGGGACTGAAAACCGTGTTCCAAAGCTTTGCTCACAGAGACAGAGAGGGATTTGAACATGAACCACCTAACCTCCAGGAGATTACAATGGCCATTAGGGTACCTAGGCTGGAAAGGTACCATCACTGACCACCACTGTGAACCCTGCTGAGGTTTTCCACACTTCCCCATTCCACTGAAAAACAGGCCTGTGCCTGGACATCCAATGTAGGACTGAAGATCCCAGTGGGATGGAGTGAGATGAAATCTTGCTATATCCCTAGGCTTCTTTCAGTCTAAGCCTCTGGGTGAATTTAACCTTTAACCTCAAAATTTTGCTCTTAAATCTTGTGGATCACTTTGTTAAACACTTGGGCAAATATTTTTTTTATACTGTTGTGGTTTAACCCCAGCTGGTAACTGGGTTAAGTACCACACAACTCACCCGCCCTACCGCCACCCTAGAGGGGAGATTTGGAAAGAAAAGGTAAACCTTGTGGGTTGAGGTAAGAACGATTTGATAATTCAAACAAAATAAAATATAACAGCTACCACAACAACAGTAATAACAATGCTACTACTAGTAGTAGTTGTAATGGAAAAGAAAGAGAGAGAGGAATAAAACCCAAGAAACATAAATGATGTACAACACAATTGCTCACCACCCACTGGCTGATGCCCAGTCCATCCCAGTGGTGATCAGCACTCCCCTTCCCTAGCTCCCCCAGTTTATATACTGGGCATGACATTCTAGGGAATGGGATATCCCTTTGACCCATTGAGTCAGCCATCCTGGCTATGCTTCCTCACAGCTTCTTGTGCATCCGCTCCCTGTCAGAGCATGAGAACTTGAAAAGTCCTTGATTTAGCGTAAGCACTAGTTAGCAATAGTCAAAACATCAGTGTGTTATCAATATTATTCTCATACTAAAAAATCAGCACTGTACCAGCTACTAAGAAGAAAGTTAACTCTATCCCGGCTGAAACCAGGATAGAGACAAACATGCTCAAGCAACAGAGAATGTGTGATCATCAAAAACACACTGGGAGGTCAATGTAAAATTCAGTGTTATTTTCACTGAATTTAACCCCCTACAGGTTCTTCTGCCTGTGAGGGATTTCTACTTTGCAGGAGCAATGTGCCCAAAATCTTGTGGACTAAGAGCAGTTCTTAGGCTTACTGTGAAGATGGAAAAAGAAACTGCTTGTGGTAGCATTCACTAATAAGAGTGGCCTAAGAAGCCAACACACAAGTTTTTATCTAGCTTATAACTTCAATTCTCCTTAGAGGTTCTCAGCCCTAATTTCTAGAGGCCTTATAAATGTACGTCATGCTTCAAGCAGGATTGTCAGTTCTGGTGCAACATACAGGCATCTTACAGTGCATTTCTTTTACAATAAATTCCTACCCTAGGAGATCATCTGCTCCTATGGGTTTGTGCCAATCTCTGTATCACAGGATGCTGCTCTTTTCCACCCTACTCTCCTAATCATTAGAAAATTGCCAAAGCAAGAGCATATATGCATATTTGTAACAATCACTGAAATACTACGTGGGAAAGCCCAAGAATTTAAGCACAGAGCTGTGAATGACAGTGCTGTGTGATGGTCTTGATTGCCACAACCCCAAAAAGATTTGGATGTTGCTAACTCTGGCACAGCCATATATCCTTTACATGGAAGACCAGACTTAAAAGGAGGGTCTAGGTGAAGATGCAAACACATGCGGATAATTAGATTTTGGTGGGGATTTATAAAAGTTCAGTGTTATTTTTTTGGTGAAATTCTGGATTTTTCATTAAAAAATATTCAACAAACTTTAAAATAAAAGTGCTTTATGTTATCTTTCATATTGATACATCAGATCGACTTTAAATTACGATATTTAATATAACAATTCAGAAGAATTAAATGAGATACATAAAATTCATAGCAGATCTGTTTTTTGACTGATGTCATTAGATCTTAACCTATGACTAAATGACCTTCTTAGAGAGAAGGTTATTGAGCAGTGGAATGTTCTCTTTGAAGTTTGAAAGGCCTTTTATTACTGTGTTCAGCATGACTTGCTTTTTAGGCATATGGACGTGATTTACAGATTTCATACCCAGAATAATAATGCTAAAAATTCCTGTTGCGGTGTGTCTTAATTTTTATATAGTAAGGGTTGTCTCTAATGTGATATTTGTATTGCATATGTAATAAGAATGACAGTACTTTAATAATAATTGTTAATTCTAAATAAACACACATGAAGTTTTTCAAACCATCAGTTTTTATGAGTAGCTAGCTTCCACTTGTATGTGCTTTTTTTACAGGAAGGGACAAGGAAGAATATGAATCAGAATAATAGCTAATATGCACACTGCATTGAAAGAGTCAGGAAATATTTATCGACTTGCAAAAACCATACTTGACTTCCAGAAGGACAGAGGTACATGTGATCTTACCAAATGCTGGTGACACGGAAGAAATCCATGCACATCTTGAAAGTACTGCTCTCATTTACTTCAAAAGCCATCACAGGTCATATGCTGTGACATTGCTTATAGCAAGAATTATTCATGGGAGGGTTGACAGAGCACATATAAATCCTGTCACACTCATATACACTGCAAACACATAAATCTGTATGTATCCTTTGGGCATCAACTCCAGCTGACTCGTAAGGTCAGCTTACCTTCCTGTATTCCAGTGAAAACCAATGTGAATCTGCTTGGGTTTATTTTTTGTTTTCTTGTATCACTGTAAGTTAGAATTTATGCTATTAAAGTTACTTGGCTTTACAGCAGTGTAAAAAAACAGAAAGGAAAATCTTAAGAACCCAAAACTGAATCTGAGGAAGCTCCTTTGGCTGCCTATTTCCTTTGTATTTTCTAAATAACTTGTAAATGCATTTCAACTTTAAAATATCAAAGAGGTTGTCATCTTCTAATTCTGGACTTGTGGAGTGAATTGTTCTTTCTGGAACTACAAGGTGGATACCCGGCCAAGTAAATCTATGTTCTCATTTATTAAAGTCTACATTAAAAAAAACAAACAAGCAGGGGTTACAAGTGATGTACTGCCATTCATTTTATTTATCAAACTCCTACATCAGCAGTTACTTAAAAACCTCACTAAAATCTTTTAACTCAGGGGTAAAAAATCTGTTTTAAATTAAGATAAAAGGAAAGAGCTCCTTTGACCAATAAAACAAAATGAGGACACAAAATGATGTGTCAGGACTTGGCCTGCATTTTGACTTCAATGCCATTAACACCCTTCTTTGTTTCCACTTCTATCATACTTTACAATATTACTCCATGTGAAAGGTCCTTCCAGGCTGAGAGCATTGAGGATCCATAATTTAGCATGAACTGTTTCCTTTCTTAAACATCTATAGCTACCTTTAAAATGTTTATGGTTGAATAATCAACTATTTAATTCTAGTCTGCATTAGTATGCTAATAATGCTATTTATTAGCATAAATACATGTTATATAAAATGTTGTTTTAGAACTACAACAGTAGTTATACAAAAAGTATCTAGTTATGGAGTGTGATTACAAATTCAGCGCCAAAAAGATAAGGTAACAAAGTAGGAAGCATTTCACTTAGTGTTTTGCCCCACTCTTTTATGCTAAGTGGTATTTTTAATTGGTGAAGGCTATCTCTGATGTGTGGCCTAGGATCACAGGTCCAGCTGAAGTGGTAATGTAAGATACCCAGGCTAACCCATCAGTTTCTGTTAGGTGACTCATTGGCAAGGCATTTATACAAAACTTTCCCTTGACCCCAGGTCCCACTGTCTATGCATACTCACGTGCCTCCTCTGATCTTTTTTCTTGGGAAAGTATATCTTGATCCCTATTAATGGACTAACTCTTCAGAATTGTGTTTAAACATTCATATACAATTGCATAGCAGTTTTTTTTTTCAGTCCTCACCAATACAAATGACGAAACACAAGGAAAAGCTTAACATGTCCACAAGAACTATGCAATGCTTCTTATCAATATTGTCTTTGCAATAAACATCAATATTTTCCTGCAGCTCAGTCATGAAGGCATATCATGAAAATCCTTTGAAAGTCATCTGGTCTCTCTGTTCCTCCATTTCCCCATGCATCCCATTTTAAATCTACCCACAGCTCACTCCCAGAAGTTTTCAGAGCTAAGAATGCCTACACTTCTCTACCTGTCCCCTGGAGTACAATCACCTTTCACCTTGCCCTGCTCCACATCAATTAAGTTAACCTCAGAGCAGTACTTTCCAGCCTGCACAAAGCTTGAAATCTGTGGCTTCCATTTCATGCCCCAAGAACGGTTTGCATGCCTCTCTGAGTCTTCTCAATTCTAACAATTAAATAAAAATTATTTCTTCCTCCACAGACCTTACCTTGTTTTTATCTCTAGATATTCAAGGCTGCAATAACAGTATCAATTTAAAGAAACCCTTGTCTCATTTAATGAGTTTTAAAGTATAATTAAAATTAATTATTCTTGCTTTACAGTTCAAATTTGGATGCAAACTAACAATATATAGGAAAGTTCATGCTTAGTTTTTATTAGAAACTCAGTTTTTTTTAAATACAAACTGTAGAATGCAGGCAGGTACTACTCTATATGACTACAAAGAACAGTGCTAACAATGTTCTGGAGCATTTGTGTGGTAGGAGCATCAGCAGTAGGAAATAAAACATATCAGGTGCAGGTTCTTCAGCTTTGCACCGAGATATTTTGCATTGCCACCAGGACGAACACATTTTAAGTTTCCAACAGCACCATCTACTGTTGTCACTGCACCTTTTTTTCTCCTCCACCAATAAGTCCTCACACTTATTCAGCTTTCAGTTAAAGCCATTTTGTTAGCATTTTAAAGCTGAAACCCACCCGACAGTACTGCCACTCCAGTTTGTGCCGACTCATAGAATCCTACAAGGTAGAACTCCACAATGTAAATTGCCAGGAGTTTTTAAAAGAGTTTGTCAAGTACAATCTTAAAGATACAAACAGAAGACCTCTAGGACAGGCCTTTTCTTCTAGCACAGCTGATACACGAGTGTTAAAGTACTCTAATGTGGCCTCAAGGCTGCAAAACAGAAACAGATCTGCAACTAAATAGACTGTAAAATCTAGTAAAGCTGACCAAAAAAAGAAAGTAGAACCAAGTGTAGTGTGGTCAGCATGATGTAGCTTCATAACTGACATGGATCTGTGTGTTACTATAAATCATTTGATCCAAATCAGACACAGGCAGAATTGTATTTCTGTCATATTAGTCAGATGGCTTGTTAGAGAGTTGATAGTGGCTGTACACTGGCTGCAGGGCAGATATCCCCCAGGTCTGCCAGTACAAAAGCAGCCAGTCCTTCTGATAGACTTAAAATGTCAGGATAAGCACAGACATCATTTTGCACTGTGTTTTTCTGCCCCATTTGAGGAGTACTTAAGCTGGATCACTGCCTTGGCTGAGAAGGTAGAAGACAGGCACCGTCCAGGCTTTGTTTGCTATAACTTGCTCCTGCTAGGGACCAGGAAGGACCAGAGACCAAGTGTTCAGGTACTGGAATGGATCCTGCATGGGAGTGGTGAATGACTCACTCACAGGTGGTGTAAAAGAGAATAATTCTCAGTAACAGCCAATGCACTGTGAGCAACTGGGCTGTCCTGTGTCCTGCTAAGAGATGTAACCTGTTTGGAAGCCCAGAGGACTGGAAGCTACTTCTGGTATGTATCCTTTGACTGCTCCCAAGCCCTCGTGCTCTTCTTCACCTTCACTGACCTGATTTGAAGGCAAAGGGAATGCTCTGGGCTCTGGGATGGAAGAGCATTGCAGTATGTGGAGGATGACCAAGTGATTGAGACCTCGGGGCATGCATGAGAGGCACAGGTTACACACATGTGAGAGCTAACACGCACAGCCTTCAGCCCTGACAATCAACTTATCCCTTGTGCTAGCAAATTCATCTCCCACAGACAAATTCCAAACTGCTTGGAAGGGAGAAGTGTCCGTAAAATGGAAAACCAACTTATTTTCTGGCATCTAAGAGAGAAATTTGGCTTCAAGAAAAGAAGCTCTTTCTCCAGTTTGTGTTTAATGGTAATTTCCTTCACAGACTGCACTGTGGTCTGTTAAATCTTCAACTTGAAACCTGTATTTTAGAAGTACATTAACATGTAATTTCAGCCAGCTTCTGTGGAATTCCATGCATAGGAAAACCCAGGTGCTTGAATGAGAAAACCATGATTTTTCCTGGCTGCTTTATGGGAGGTATTGCAGCCAGGTAATGAGATTGCCTGTATGCAGTAGAAACCAGGCAAAACCAACCTTTCTAAGGTATTACAGAAATCTATTAGATCCTAGCATCAAAAACCAGCTGCTGAGGTAGACACTTGGACACTCACTCCCTCTACACAGGAATCTTAGAAGTGACAGGCTGTCCAGCCTTACCCTGTAAAAGTAAACTAAATGGAAGGACAATTCGTCCTCTTTCTTCAGAGGAACAACTCCACATACTACTTTCCTCCTTGTTCTGGAGCCTATTTAATTCCAGCAGGATCAAAAAATGCAAACACTGTCATTTTTCAAAAAAGGATGTTGGGCTGTCTCTGGCTCTCTCCTGCTTGGTTTCACTAATCAGTCTCAGTTTATGCTGCATCTATAGGCAATATTCTCCATTCAGCAGTACTATTTTTCACTGATGTTCTTCATTTGTGGCTTCCAACAGTTTCTGCTTTCCTGAATCATGCAAAGAAAATGTCCTACACTGCAAGCCAGTTGTGCAGTCTCACACCACTATTCCATGTCCCAAGATTTCTCTTCCAGGAGCACTAGGGCTCCCTTGTCACGGCTCTAGAGCAGCACTGCTTCACAGCTCTGTTGTGAAGCACTCTGTGAACAACTGATAGCTTATTTCTGTCAATTACTATTGTTTTTAATATTAAATATGCATGCTTTAGGCTTATTAAATGTAAATAAATGCATTAATTAATTACACCAGCTTATAACACACAGCAAAGCCACTTCACCAAAGAGTGACAGTCTTTGCTCCATACAGACACAGAATAAGAGCAATGTCATCCACCAGGCTGGGGGATAGAGTGGCAAATTCAGCCTGAGAGGAGGCTGAGTGGGAGACGAAAGCACAGAGTACTTGCCAGAAAGTTTTCCTATATTTTCAAGAACACTGAAGAGATCTCCTCGAGGCACGATGGCATCTGCTACCTGAACAAAGACACGGGAGTCTCTTTAAGTGTCCTCCATCTTCTCTCTCCATTAACTCAATTTATGAGATTCTTTAGAGAGCATTCAAGGACCAGGCTTGGAAGTGGCAATTACTCTGCTGTCACAGGTTTTACATCTTTACTCTCTACTCTATTTATCCTACAGTCTCACTCTGACCTTGTATGTGCTTTAAGTGAGGGAGTGAATATATTGAGTGCAGGCATTTAGAAAGTAAGAAGATCTGATTCTTTCTTCAGCTGTTAGTCCCTTCAATATCAGCTTCACCTCAGATCAGGGCAGAATAGACTCTGGATAGAACCAGGATCTGTGACAATTTTATGAATAAACAACACAACACCACAGCCAGTGAAAAGTGTGTGTTATCCCACCCTTGTGAACCAGCTATGGAGAGAAAATTTAGCAGCATCTTTTTCAACTTGGCAATGGCAAAGATTCCTTTCCTTTCCGTAGAGGTTTTTCCCAGGCTCCTCTGTAGACAAATTATTCAAGGTCCCTTGAGCATGACAACAGGAGAAGGCTTCTGATACAGGGGGATTGCTGGACCACTGACAGGTGTGACATTAAGCTCAACTAGACACATTTAACGAAGAACACAGGTGTCAGACCACCAAAGCCAACATGCTGAGCCAAAGGCATGAAGGCTTGGCCACCATCCCTGATCTCCTTCAGAAAGACGTCCAGAGCCTATGACCAGCTGCCAGGAAAGTAAAGAAAGGGGCTGCTATGTCATATACCGTTACAATTTCTCTTTAGATTTTTTAAGCTTGCATACCAAGAATTACAACTTCTCTGGAGAACACACATGAAGAACTAACCTAAAAAAATAATTTTCCAAATAGCTAAAATCATAAGCGTTGTTTCCTTGACAGCTAAAATTGGAGTGACTTGACAGCTTGATTCTTCAGGGCAGTGTGAGAGCAAGGGAGGTCACCATCATCATTTACCATCATAGCGGTCACATCGTGGGGTGCTGCAGCAGAGAACCTCCAAGTGTGTTCCTCCTTCTCCTGGCACTACTTTGGTGGCTTTTTCCTAGTTGCAATTAAAGGCCGCAGCTTTACACTCAGGTTACAGTTTCTTCTGAGAACTAGGATCTCTACAAACTCCTGCTTCTCAAGCTCCTTTCACACCCTGCTGTTGCGGGTGAGAAGTTTCCCCTCTTCTGGCCTCACACTCCGTTTCCCATCCTGAAATTCAGGTTCTTGCCATGCCAGAGAAGCACCTGATGATGAAATCAGATTTGCCAGTCCTGGTCCTGCCTTTCTGAACACAGGAGAAAATGTCAATCAATGAGCAATGCTTTTCTTACTCAACACTGTCACGTCTTGCACATCTTTCAGTGCCCAGAATGAAGTGCCTGATTTCCTCCTTAGTCCTTCTTGGGATCAGTGCCTCCAAACCACACCTGGCCAAGCTTCAGCCTAACAGGAATCCAGACAGCCCTCCAGCCTAGGTCAGCTTGTACTGTCACTCACAATAAACACATTTGCATAGGCGTGATGACAGAATCAAATCTGGCAAAATTCATATCAGAAATCTTGGCAAGAAGAAGGAGCTGCCAAACATAATTTTGGGAACATATAGAAAAGGCACGAACACCCTTCTTGGCAGCCAGCAGCAGGCAGGACAGTGCTGGAGCTGCAAAATAGGCTGATGGTAATGCTCCTTTTGAGAAGACCAGGAATAAAGAGCCAAGAAATGCCAACCCGGCTCCTTTCCCAGTGTTCAAGCTCCTGGACCGTCTGTAAAAATCATATTTTATCTACTTTCACTTAGAGACAGCAAGCTTTCAGCACTTGTAGCAGAAGAATCTAGAGCATTTCGGGAGCTCCAGCTGTAAGTGAGCCAAACACACCAGAAGAGCTTCTCCACTAGGAGCAAAGCAAGGCCTTCGGAATTTTGAGGCAATCCCATCCCTATACGGCATTCAGGTCATTTTTTTTCTATAGCTCCGGACTACACTTTTTCGACAACAACCGTCCGGGACGGGCTTCCCACCACAGCAAGGACATCGCTGCTGCATTAGCCGCGGTCCCCTCGGTGCCTGGTGCCGGGAGCGGGGCGGGATCCCGGGATGCGGGGCTGGAAGCGAGGCGGGATCGCGGGTTGCGAGGCTGGGAGGGGGCCGGGATCCCGGCATGCGGCGCTGGGAGAGGGGCGGAAGCAGGGTGGGATCACGGGGTGCCCAGCCGGGAGTGGGGTGGGATCCCGGGATGAGGGATGGGGCGGGGCCGGGAGCGGGG
>VWZT01009469.1:47288-79352 GCA_013397055.1 Pachycephala philippinensis | reverse complement strand
GCGGGCCCGGGATGGAAGGCGGAGGCCCGGCGGCGCACAGCGTGTGCATGGTGTCGGACTTCTTCTACCCCAACATGGGGGGCGTGGAGAGCCACGTGTACCAGCTGTCACAGTGCCTCATCGAGCGCGGCCACAAGGTCCTGGTGGTCACCCACGCCTACGGCCACCGCAAGGGCGTCCGCTACCTCACCAGCGGGCTGAAAGTCTACTACCTGCCCCTGAAGGTGATGTACAACCAGTCCACGGCCACGACGCTGTTCCACAGCCTGCCCCTGCTCAGGTACATCTTCGTGCGGGAGCGGGTGACCATCGTGCACGCCCACAGCTCCTTCTCCGCCATGGCCCACGACGCCCTGTTCCACGCCAAGACCATGGGGCTGCGGACGGTGTTCACTGACCACTCCCTCTTCGGGTTCGCCGATGTCAGCTCGGTGCTGACCAACAAGCTGCTGACGGTGTCCCTGTGTGACACCAACCACATCATCTGCGTCTCCTACACGAGTAAGGAGAACACAGTGTTGCGAGCAGCCTTGGACCCTCGGATAGTCTCTGTCATCCCCAACGCTGTCGATCCCACCGACTTCACTCCAGACCCATCGAGGAGGGATGACAGTACAATAACAATTGTTGTTGTCAGCAGACTTGTTTACAGAAAAGGTAATGGGGGATCAAATGTAAGCTTGTTTTGGTGGTTTTCTTTATTTTGAAAGGTCTTGGTGAGGTATCACTTAGACTTTATCTGTGGTATGGATGGAATTTTCACTGGGAGTGGTGAGGAGGCTGTTCTGAGCTTTTTTGTAGAAGTGCAAGTGTTGCACAAGAAGAAGTGTTGCACATGTTGGGTTCAGAGGTGTGTTTCCTTTGTAATACTGAAGATACTGAAAACTGCAATTTGTAACATGGAAGGTTTGGCTTGTGTTGGACATAAGATTTAGGGCCTAATCTATGTATTCTGTTAGAAATGTTTTAATTGTTTTTTATTTAATCAAGTGACAGCAGCTTAGGTGATTTTTTTTTACGTATTTGTCTCCTAGGAGGTCACAGGTTGTCTTTTCTTCCATAATTTTGTGTACAGGAGTTTAACTGTCTTCAAGAGACTTTTTTTTTCATTTTTTCTGCTCTTGAATAGAGTTGTAGCAGTGGGTTAGATCGTGAGAAGTTCTGAAATGAAATATAATAATGGCTTGCCCTAAATTTTCTACTCTTAGGTATTGATTTGCTTAGCGGTATAATTCCTGAGCTCTGTCAGAAATATCCAGAGATACATTTCTTAGTTGGAGGAGAAGGACCAAAACGAATCATACTGGAAGAAGTCCGGGAGAGATACCAGCTACATGACAGGTTTGTTCTGTGGATGTCTGTGACCCTTCAAGGTACTTCAGGGGTGGGGAACTGCCTGTCTCCCTCCTCCATAAACCCCAAAACCTGAGGCTGGAGGCATAAAGGCAAAGCAGATAAACCAGACACTGAAGACTTTGAGAGCAGCTCTGTGATCCTGCAAGTTAATTCTATGATTAGGCCTTGAATGAGCTTTCACTCTAATCAGGGAAAAGCTGACTTAGACATAAATTTATCATACTCCTCTCTGAAACCTTGATGCTTGGATCACATATGGCATCAGATGTTAACAGCTCGTTTGTGCCACTGCAGGGGATGATGATGCTAGTAAATTATTTTGTTATTTCAGTGTGAGACTCTTAAGCATAGTGCTTATCTCATATGTGTCCTTGTGGTGCTACAAACATGTTCCTGGTGCTACCATGTTACCAGGATGTTGCCGTGATATATATGCATTTATATATTTCTCTGGGGTTTTCTTGATCAAGAAGAGTTTCATGTTCTTAATTTTTCATTTTCTTTTCTAGGTTTTTTTGTTGCCTGTTTTGTACTTTAGTCACTGATTGCCCCAATTAAAATTGTCTGTATCGTTCTCATTTTACCCTTTATTGTTTTCCAATATCTCTTCAAAATGATAGGTCCCAATCACTGTGTCTTAAAAACTTTTTCCCTCGTCAGACTCAAATTGATCAGACCTCACATTGAAAATTCAGATAATGCATTTGACAAATCCTAATTACTAACTGAATGAAGCCATTTTTTTCTTGCAGAACTAGAAGGCTCAGTAGCAATTTTCTGGAGGCAATTGTCATTAAAACAGCAACTTCTCCCACCAACTTTATTTTCAGAAGTTTTTTCAGTGTGACGATAAAAAAACAGAATCTTCTATTTCTCCATTGCTAGAAAAATTTAGAGAAAACTAAACCAAGGGGCCTGTGTTTTTTCTCTCACTATATAAGTGTGAACCATTGGTGCCTTTTTCAGAATGTTTGTAACACTATACAGCATTATTATGGTCCAAATCTAGTGTTTATCTCTGTTTTTTTTGGTTTTTTTCTCTTATACGCAGGGTACGTCTTCTTGGAGGCTTGGAACACCAGGATGTTAGAAATGTCTTGGTCCAGGGGCACATTTTTCTCAACACTTCCCTCACCGAGGCCTTCTGTATGGCTATTGTGGAAGCAGCAAGCTGTGGTTTACAGGTGAAAAAAAAATCTCAGTATCTAGAGAGCGTGTATCCATTTTAAACATATTTCACAATGAAATAATATGTGCTTGTAACAATTGATTTCATCTGAGGCTCTGTCTTTACAGAGGTAAGCAAATATTATCCCCTTTACAGATCGCCTGAAAGCTGAGACAGAAGGGTTAACTGAAACTGCTTAAGCTCCTAGAAGAATTTTGTGCAGAATTAGGAATAACATGTAGATCTGCTCTCAGTTCTCTGAACTAGCCACACTGCCTCTCCAAAATACTATTTTGGATGTACTCCTTTACACAGTTTCGGGGTAGTTGGTGTTCATGAAGGTTTACTTTGACAGTACTTTGAAAGGAGCTGCAGAAAAATTGCCTTACTGTGTAGGGATTCAGGATAAGAGTTGGAGAGAGAGAAAACAGTAAAAGCCCTTTCTGACTAATTTACAACCCAGACTGACAACTCAAAAAGTTGAATCAATAGCCATAAAGAACTTAGAGTTTCACATTCAAATATAAAGAAACCTTATTAAAAAGACAGACTGATAAGAGTACCTAATTTACAGTAAGTATAGAAAATGTGAGTGACTTTAGTACCCTTTGACAGAAGTTACTACGTAGTTGTAGTTATTCCCTTGTCACCTCTTTTCTTCTCTAGAGGTGAGGAAGTTCTGCAGTTTCTTATTGCCCAGTGTTTAGAGATGATTGCACAATGTCAGTCTTAGTAATTTCTGATTTCCCTTTAAAAATTATAGTTCAGATTAAAATTACTGAACTGATAAATACATTTTTGCAAGTGTTCAGTAGCCTAGGAAACTGAAATTTTAAGTATGTGGTAAAATTATCCTCTCCAAATAGAGGTAACAGTTTTTTTGTAATACTGTGGAGGAAAAGTCCAAAATCTGGTTGCACAGGTTTAGTTGTGTACTGTGGCAAACACCTTCAGGAAGGGTGTCTCATAACCACTCATTAGACCAAGTCCTCTGTTTTATCATGGGACCAAAGAATCATTCTGAACAGTGTTGAAGGTAATCTGCTTTGCTCTGTCTTCTCTGGGACTCACACCTTTAGTTCACATACAGGTCAAGTTCCCAAACCATGATATTTTCCTATTCTTTTCAAAAGCTGCATCTAAACAGTGTAATACCATTGTCATCACACAATTTTATTTGTTATATGCATATGTGCTGTTTCTTTTGTCTGTTTCAAAGGTGGTGAGTACACGAGTAGGTGGGATTCCGGAGGTACTTCCAGAAAATCTCATCATTTTGTGTGAGCCCTCTGTGAAATCTTTGTGCGATGGACTAGAAAAAGCTATTGCCCAGCTCAGATCAGGAACTCTTCCACCTCCAGAAACTGTTCATAATGAAGTAAAGACATTTTATACGTGGAGGAACGTAGCAGAGAGAACTGAGAAAGTATGTATAATCACTTCTTTAAATTCTCTGAAAGTACATTTCTGAAACAGTTCTTGCTTTGAAATATTACTATGCACATTCACTGTGTAATATTCCAGTGTAATTTTTCAACATGTTTCCTGTCAAGCATACATGGTTTTAAAAGGTTCAGAAAATGCTTTTTGTTTTCCCCAAATACATCTCTAGATACGTACATTTTTTCTATTTTTATTTTCTAATGTGCCATGACTGCTGGTAAATATGGTCTAGAACAGTCTAGATCTTTCGTTAGATTTCTACTCATGTATTTATTCAAGTCTTCACACGAAGTAACTTTTCTGGCATAACTGAAAAACGTGCTGCATAAGGTGTATGAAGAAGTAAAGACAGTTCATGACAAAGCTATGCCACGTGCTAACAAGTGGTTTAAAATTGTAAGAGGCAGTTTAATGCTGGAAGGCTGAACACAGCTGAGTTTAGTTGGTGGTTGTAGTGAAATTTAATAATAATTTAATAAGCCATGGTTATAGTGAAAATTAATTTTCATAGTTTTGAAATTGTTTTTCAGAATTAGAACTGCACTTCAGTATAAAAACTCTGCCTTTAGTGAGGAATGTTGGCTGCAGTGATGTTACAAACACCTGTAGAGATGTGTCACTTCTGACTTCACCTCCTGTGTTTTAGGAAGGAGAGTAGCTGAACCCCATGCCTTTTGCTTAGATAGTAGTGCACTCAGCTGTATATCTCTTGTAAGCCTCCTCAAAGTGCTGTGTACAACCAGTTTATTTTTTTTCAAGTGCCATCAGTACCATTCACTTTATGATTTTGTAACTGCAAGCAACATTTGAATTGCAAAGTTTTTGTAGATGTTAGCCTAGATTTGAGTTTGCTTTATATAGCCCTTTCTTAAAAAACCCCAGCAGTACTCCATGAAGGAAAATGTTCATAGAATTGGTAGAAGTATGCATAGATCTTACATTGTACAGAAGACACTTGTTTGTTAGCATATTGTTAAGTTACCTGAAGGATGAAGTTCATAACATTCTTAAAGAAAAAATTGTGTCCTTCGAGCCTTTCTGGAGTGGTTTGTAGTGGATTTGTAGTTGGCTGTGGTTGACACGTATAATAAGTCACTAGCAGCATGTATTTGCGTTGTGCAGTAATTGAACTAGTGTTTCTTTAAACAAAAATCAGGAGCCTATTATGATTTGTTTCATTGTTCACATACAGAGATTTGGAATATTGCCAAACTCACCTGTGAGTTCATCCATCTTTGTGTTTAAAATTTAGTAATTGCATGTTCAGGCTCTTCCTATGACTGATGTGAATATGAGATTGGAACCCATTCCATTAATTAAAGCCCCCAATCCTTTCTGTATAATATTGCATGAGAGACAAATTATGCAGCCTTCCTAGTTAATGAAATACTTTTGAAGTGTGTAAAAAAAAAAAGAGAATGTTTCATATTTCTCCTTAAATAAATGAATGAAATATGTAGAACAGGACTCATAAATTAGCACTTAAAATCTGCAAAGCTTTTTGGGGGGTAATATTTCTCCCATCTGGTAGCTAAAAATAGATAATTTATTTTGTGCAGTGACGGCAAAGTACTACCCAATTTTTGAGGTAGAAGCAACGCGTTTTTAAGATCTTACTTTTTGTCTTCTCTCTGTTTAGGTGTATGACAGAGTTGCAGAGGAAGTGGTTTTACCAATGAATGAGCGACTTGACAGACTAATGACTCACTGTGGCCCAGTGACTGGGTGTATTTTTGCTTTTTTAGCTGTTCTGAACTTCCTTCTCTTGGCGTTTCTGAAGTGGATGACTCCAAATTCGGTTATTGATGTTGCAATAGATGCTACAGGACCTAAGGGTTCATGGACTAAACAGTATTTTTTGGGGAAAAAAAGAAGAGTCAAAGAAGAACTTCCAAACTCCTAAATTGCTCAAGTGGAGAGGGAAGAATGCATCAGTCACTAAAGGTTTTAATGCTTGCTGACAGAGACATTGCTCTTAAAATTCCTTAGTTTCTTTCTGAAATTCTTGGAAAGAAACTTAGTTCAATGTGCTACCTCAATTTAGGATGATGTTTTAAGTTCAGTTTTGGATCAATGCAAATTTATAGGCATCTCTTTTGCACTTAAATCTGGGAGGAGAACATGGGTTTTTATATGTGTCAGGAGCCTTGGAAACAAAAATACAAGATTTTTCTTGACAACTTGAATATTGCAGAAAGGGACTTATGGTGTTCGGGAAAGCAAAACACAAAAATGATTAGCTTACTGTAGTTCCTGCTAATCCCTGATATTTACTGTGATTTTTATTTTAAGACTTCTTTCAAAATAATTAAAAACCCAACAAAATACACTTTTTTTCTCCTAAGATGAAAATGGCACTTGAAATTACTCATTAAGTCCATTACCATGTAAATTTCAGAGACTTGGTTCTAGCAGTTGTGTCCCAGCAGCAGTGTTTTGCTTGCATAGCATTATTATTTTGAAGTTCTTCCCTAGTCAGAGTGGCTCATCCTGTTGCTAAATCAAAATTCCATAATGATTTTCTAATATTTTCAGAGGTGCTAAATTTGTCCAGTTCACTTACATGTGCGAAAGTGATGTAAAACTTATAGTGGTTTTTGTTTTAGTTTTTCAGTACATAGGTGAAGAAATAGTATTATTTAGGGACAATACAGCCTTCAGAAACATCTCAGGCCTGAAAACTTCCAGCAGACTGTGCCAAAGTGTGAAGTAATACATGTGTGTGAGAGAGCAAAACTGTGAAGGGCTTAACAAGCACACTTGTGCTTACTTGCTCTCTCCTACCTCCCACCCACCCATCCCTTTTTCCCCCCACTTCTCTTTCTCCTTCCCCCTACTTATGACCAAAGTGGCATTTCAGTCCATCTCTGGGAGGGACTGTGTTCAGGGTGAATGATTTCACCTCATCCACATCAGAGACACTGTCTGGCAGGTTCTGCAAGTGACATCTTGGGAAGGTATCCCTTAAGTGGAAATAACCAATGGCTGTGCTTTTCATGGAGAGACAGAGAGAGACAGAGAGAAGGAGCATCAGTGAGGAGTCCTTAGTGATGTGTATGTGGGGCAAGAGGCAGCAGAGCATTGTGCCAATGTGTGTGAGAGGAGGCATTTCTTTCATTTGTGTCAACCACCTCTAAAATTGCCCCTTGTCTGATGCACTGGGTTGATTTCTTTTTCAAGCATCACTAGTGATGATAACCTTACTATTTTATGACTCTGGAGTATTGTGTGCTGTTGGACACTGAATTAATATTAAAACTGTGCAATATGAAAATACTGTTTCCAAACACTTGAAGGGTAGTATTTAACACTCTACTTCTGCCAAATTCATCTTATTTGGGTAGAGATGTAATTACACAAGCATTTTATAATTTCATTGAACATATTTTCATGAAACACAGAAAGATAATGTAAATAATTGCCATATATAAAGTCTATTTTCTTTTACTAGAATTTTTAGCCTTTGATATGTAACATACAGTGTGTAATATTACAATTTGAGTTTTTCAAACTCTGCATTAAAAGTGGAGGTCATCTAAAATTGTGCCACAAGTGTTAAGGATAAGTGGGTGGAATTAAGCTAATATTTTTCTTTTCTAAGTTTTTTTTTTTTTTTTTAAATTCAAGCATTCAAATTTCTAACAACTTTTTGAAAATACTCATTGTCACTCCAGGGAAATGTTATATATGTATATGTATATATATATGTGTGTTTTTAATAATATGTTGTTTGTTGTCTTTATTTGGTTTCCTGCAACATCTGCAAACACAAATCAAAAGGATTGTGTGTATCTATTCAAAAAACTCTTTTCTTTTTTGGAACATTGTGTACTTACGAATAACTTAATAAAACCTTGTTATAGTCTTGTTTACAAGACCAATGTAAAGTTTATCTAGAGGTTTATTTACCTTTCCATAAAGAATGGATACATTTCATTAATATGTGGGAACTTATAATTAGAAAATACAGAATTACAGAGCAGAGTGCTGCTTTCCATCATTGGTTGTTGGAGTTCTTATGAGAAAGATGATTATTAAAAGCCATTCTGTACCAGCTGCCATACAAACTTAGCCCATAGCTGGTTTCTCAAATAACACTACTTGTATTATGCAGAACTCTGTGGGAGTGATTTGCTCACTGGCCTTGTGCAGTGGAGTAAAGGGGGATGTCACAGAAACATTCACAGTTTTACAAAACATCAGTGGGTAACATGAAAAAGGTTAAATAAAATATTCAGAATACTAAAAAAAAATTGCTGAGATAATGGGTGTGGTTAGAAATTAATAAAATAACTCCTTAAAAAATTAAAGTGTTTCAGTCGTGCTTGTAGGTAACATTTGATCATTGTGAAATAGCAGGGAAATGTTAGCAAAGAGTGATGCTAATTAAGCAATGTCTTGCACAGAGCAGAGCCTCTGGTGTGAAGGAGGAGGAGGAAGACCTGTGTAGAAGGTCCCCCCCAAACTGCAATGAAATTCCATCCCCAGGCACAAGGAGAAATGTTATTTCCAGTGCGTTATATGCAGACACTGTGAATTAAGGTGTTGATAATTGAAAATTGTAGGTTAAACCATACAATACACCATACAAGCATCAAGTAAAATATGGATGTAACATTAGTCTTTCAGATTGTTTTAGTGGATGTGGATAGATCTGTAGGAAGGTAAATACGCTGTAATTTACTTTTATATTGGGGTCAAGTTTTTCTGCATCTGTTTATTTTTTTCCCTTTTTGATATTTATTTCTCTTCAGTAGTCCCTTTTTGTTAATATATGATTAGGCTTTTAAAAATTAATTGTAAAAGTCTTTCTGGTGCTTTCTGCATCGGTAAAATACAGACTTTGTGTAAATAGATAAAAGAATAATCAATCTCAAAATGGTTTAATATTTTGTGGGTTTTTAATTAAAAATATTTCAATATTTTTAGTGTTTAATTGCTATCATTAAGCTGCTCTCATGATATTTCCTGTGCATCATGACACTTGGTAGTATGTTGGCTTCCACAGTTTTCCCTAATGACTTAAGCATTGACATAGATAAAAGGTGGATATTTTTTAAGGAAACAAAACTAAAGGCAGGATGTGGTTATGCATCTGAGTGTATTATTTTACCGAAATTACACATTTTTCTTGTAAACCTAGCAGGTAGATGAGGTTGCTTTCAGATCCCGACATGCTTCAACACTGTCATAACTCTGGTGATGCTTCTCGTGTGGGATTCATCAGATTTCAACTGTGCATGACTGGTTGAATTGTACGTGCTGGTTCTTCAAGCAGGTTGTTTCAGCAGGAGGGACTGGGGCATTCCCTGGGAACACAGGCTGCAGACAGGGGAAATTAAGAGCTTGCTGCAATTTGCTCTCTTCCTGGCCAGGCAGCAGCAGGAGTTTCGATAACCAGACCCTACCCGGTGTGATGGGTGGCAGATAGGTGAGATGAATTCCACATTTGCTGGAGAGCAACCTGTGAGTCACTCCACATCTCTTTAAAAGCAGGAGTGTTGTAAGTGTGCTGACCTAAGGATGCAAATGAGACAAGGCTTGTATGGGAAGTAGTGTCATTTATTAGATCAAACTGATAGAAAATAATTAGCTGAGCTCTGTGTGGTTGTCTTTGTTCTCATCTGTTCCGTTTGAGTGTTTCTCTTTGATTGAATACATTTGATATTCTAATCCCAACTATATACATTAGAAATACACTGCTATAATTCAAAGTATATGTAGTGTAAAAATAGACCAATACCTCTTTGAATTTCTTGGAGATGAGAATCCCTCTAATTTTTATTTCCTTGCCAAGTTCTTCAGGTCACATCTGACGTTTCTCCCTAAAAGCTGGATAAAGTTAAGGTGAGCTTCATTGAAAATGAGTTGTTTTCTAAACTGGATTGCCTTTTTTTTTTTCTGCTTATTCCTTGCATGTTTGTAAACTAAGCATATATAAACATTACCTTTCCAGTTCTTTGGAGGATCCAGCTGAACTACTTCTATTAATTCACCATCTCGTGACAGTTTTTTGGAAGGATTAATATATTTTTTTGATATTTTGATCTGGCAATTTAGGAATTATCCTAGAGATAAGGAAGAGTGGTTCATAGAGTAGTTTGGGCATCTTGAAGAAGTTCTCAATGAGGTGTGGTTTCTCTACAGGGGGCTGACTTGTTCACTCAAGTCTATCAATGGAGTTGCATAATCATCTCATTCAGTTCACAGCAATGATGCTCAGAAGAGCAAGGGAAGAACGATGAGAATCCTGATTCTGCTCTGTCATTGCTCTTCTGCTGTGTTCTGCCTGTTCTCACGCCTACACTATGTTACTCATCTCTAGATTCAAAAATACCAGAGATTTCCAAGTGATCACACCCAATCTTGCTGTGGTTTACCTGACAACAGCCTTCACCAGTGTTCATACTTTCCACCATGCTGTTCAGCTGTCTTCCCACTGATGATTTTCTTTTACATCCACTGCAGTACTTTTCCTAGTGCTCTTGTACACTAAGAGCAGATTAAGAGATTACACAAGTTTTTCTCAAATGACTCACTCCATAATTTAACTGAAAATCTTTATTTGTCTTGTTCTGAAGCCAGGAGGGTGATTTTGCTGCTACGCAAATACAGTTTGTCCTTCTGGAAGAGTCACGTTCCTGTGACAGCTTCCAAGCAGTCAAACTTTCTCATGGTTTTTTAGAGCACTTGGAGAGCTCTTCGGTATTATTCCATTGGGGATAAGAGAATTTCAGTGGAAACCTGATCTCCAGTTTCTTGTATTGTTCTGAGTTTTGTGGACATGTACAATTCTACGTACCATCTAACAGGTTGATTGTGAAAGAAATCAATGACTCTCCTTTGCAACCAAAAGCCAGTTTTCTGGTTTTTCTCTTAAAAGGTGCTCTCCCTTCTTGCTTACGTCCTGCTGAGAGCCAGTTTTGTAAATCCTACATGAGAAAGGTTTTTCCATCATTTAGTCTGACTTTACTTTGTAATAGTCTTAATATTTTTTATGTGTTTTTTTCCTCTGTGTCCTGCATTTTATTCTTTACAGCTTTTACTATTCCTCTGGCTTTGGGAGGAATGTTTTCATCACCTCAGATTTTTCTGGGCTGACTGATCATCCCTTTTTTTGTCCGTCTTTGCTTGCTAATTTCTCCTCTTTGTTTCCCAGCTGAGCAGAATTAACTGTTTTTCTTTGATTCCTTAACTGAACTTCACTTGTAATGTAATCCATATCTTCAGCTGCCTTGTCCTGTGGCAAACTGTATTAAAGTGACTAAAAAGAGGAAACTTTCCTCTTTTGGATTCATAAGTATTATAGTTTCTACAGGTATATAATATTACTGTGTAAGGAAAGGTAGATGTAGTACTTTTGTAAGGAGTTAAGTTATTGGGAAGAATGTAATAACTTGGTTTAATTCAGAATTTTAGAAAAGTTGGTTCACTTTAGAAAATTGCCTGGGGTATTTTATCTCGGCCTGTGCACATATTTTATATAGCATTTTAGTGCTCCTGGGAGGGCTGAGCACTGAAGACAGCAAGGTACTAAACCAGCTGTATTTCTATAAACCAAAAGAAATTACATCTAAAATGCCCAGAGAAATAATCTGCTGTAGAATTTTCCTTGTGCATATCCACCACCTCTTTGGAATCTCTAAGAGAGGATTTATCCTGCTCTTTTTCTTGACAGATGTATGAATTGAAGGCTAAGAGAACCTGAGCAAAGAGGGGACTCAAGTAAGAAATAAATCCTCCTTCTGTGGTGCATATAGGAAAATAGGAATAAATAAATTTTAAGATAAAAAGAGAGGGGGTGTTCTACATAGATTCAATTAAATACATGCTGAAAAAAACTTTTGTTCTCTATGGAAGCCATATGCCTTCAGAAAGTAAAAAGGGCAGTTAAAGGGTGCATCTTGTTCAATTTCAAATATTACACCTTTGAATCAGTGGAGGATAATGTAAAAATATTTCTGTTTTTTCAAAACAGAGAATGCTGTTTGCAAGAGATATCAATGGACACCATTCTTTATCTCTGAGTAATGGAAAAAAGGTATGTTATCATGTGTTTCTTATTGTGCAATTTCAATGTATTTTTCTCCTCCTAGAATAACTTTGACTTCTTAGCCATGGCTTTGGATATGTGGGTTTATTTCAAATTCTTTCATGATAATGCTTTTCTTTGACATATTTGCCTTTGTTCTGTATCTGAGTACCAGCAAGGCCTGTTACCAAGATGGAAAAGACAGAAAAGTATTCTTTTTGCAACACCTCTGAACAATTTCTGCAACTTTATCTATGCAGTCTTTGTAAATGGAATTGTTACCTTGAAGAATAAATCTAATGTGGATGTATAGGCTTTCAGGTGGTATGGAGAGAATCTGTCTGAAAATTTTTTCTCATTTATGTAGGTTTGGGAAGTATTTTCTGATTTGTTTCCTGTATCCAGAGATGTTCAAAATATCTTATCCTTGATATTGTTATTTAGTATCAAATACCTCCTACCAAATAAAACCAGGATGTATTTTTGGTAACTGAGGAACAGCAGGTCCTGAAGGGCTTAAAATAGATGACATATGATACCAAGAATAGCCCAGTGCAACTTAGCCAACCTGAGAAACTATTCAAAGAGCAAACCAAAATGGAGGGCACTTCTATACTCCATTCTTTCACTAACATTTATTTTGCCATTTTTGCTTTGTTTTGCTTCAAGCTTTTAATTAAGATTTCCTTGGCTTTGCTGACCCATTTCTATATTGTTAAAGGCAACAGAAAAGAAGCTGCCAGGATAGCAGAAGAGATCTATGGAATAGTCCCAGGTAAAGTA
The DNA here is from genome assembly GCA_013397055.1 of Pachycephala philippinensis. Classification (NCBI taxonomy): domain Eukaryota; kingdom Metazoa; phylum Chordata; class Aves; order Passeriformes; genus Pachycephala; species Pachycephala philippinensis. The sequence goes on along the minus strand of VWZT01009469.1, from coordinate 66,570 downwards.
AAAATATGGACTTTCTAACATTTAAATGTTTATTAGCCACATTTTTGTAACTTGAGGATTTAAATCAGTGAGTTGCCATGAAATAAGGGATTTTTTGCTAAATGCATGGGTAAATGTTTTGAACCTGAAGTGCCTCCCATTTCTGGGGTCTTCACAGTGTCAGTATGTGTTGGCATGATTTAGGTGTGCAAAATATGAGACTCCAACAATTACCCAGCTAGAATGAGCACAGCATTTTCCCAAGGCACTACAGTAAATAAAAATACTGTTCTCAGATGCAAGGTATTCTTTATCAGTGGTTACAGATGGTTTTACTAAACACCCAGTTTTACTGCCAGAGAATATTTAGGGAAAAGTTTTAGCACATTGATTTTCTGGAAGGAGATGCTAGGAGGATATAACTAATGACTTTATGAATCCAAGCCAAGAATGGTTGTTTTGTTAAATCAGATGATAAAAATGAATGCAGCTAAAATCGTTCTGAAAAATACACAGCACAAGAATATATTTTATTTCATAGGTTACTTAGTAGTTTGTGGTTTTGGTTTTTTCCAAGTGATTTTAGCCCTTCACATCACTGCCATAAGAATGAATAGGCATGTATTTGCATGCCTGTTAATTCTGCTAATTAAAATGACACAGTGTTTTAAATTTACTGCTAACCAGGGCTTATTTTCCTAGCTCAAGATTCTTATCAGCATTGTGACATCACACATTTTTATGTGACTCATTTGTTGGGCACTTGCTTCATGATGGATTGTGCCATCATGAGCAGGCACATGAACAGCAGCAGAACACAGATGGTATGGGATGGCCACCCAAAGCAGGGAGATTAAGATCTGGCCAAGAGAAATACTGCAGCCAAGCATTTTTGACAAAGCCTTTATGAAGCCTGTATATACACAGGCATGTCTTGGTTATTAATTTATTTTTTATTCTCTAGAATATAATTCCAATTATTTATTACTGCCATTTTTTTCCAAGCACCTTTACGCAACCATAGTCCAACACGTGGTGAACAGCAGCTTTTCCTTCATTTAGGTTCCTATTGAGGTGCCTTGAAATTCAGCAGGCCATAACACACTTTTATCTGCAAGTTGCCATTTGCAGAAAGCCATTGAGGATAAGCTTACAAAACGTAAGATCATGTGATGTTGTTGCTGGGGCACTATATCATATTACAGCCAGAGCTTCACAACCTTTTCTCTTTGCAGTGAAGTAGCACAGCAGCAGCAGGGCTGCTTAATTTATCCTGTAGGCATTTAAAAAGAGCACCTTCAGTCATGTCAGTCCCAGCTGAGATGGGGAGATGTGCCCCGTATGGGAACTATATTTGCCACACGTTTCAGGGAGGTAGGTTGTGTGGCTGGTGTGTGAGTGCAGCGGTGTGTGTTGTCCTGAGGCTGTGTGTGCGTACACATGCAGAGGAAATGCCCTGGAAATGCATGTGGGAACACGCACTCACACGTGTTATACTCTGCTTAAAAGGTTAAGTAAGGCCCTGTAGCTCTGTTGTCTGAGTAACTCCTGAATCTTCCTGCTGTATAAGGGCTCTGGACTTTGTCACTGGCAGTGTCTTCTGACTTTCTGAACTAAGCTTGCCTATTTCAGTCACTACCATGATGAGAGGTGCGGGGTGTTTTGGATGTTTTCAGGAAGATGTTTCTTGGTTCCTGTTTCCATCATTTTGACCGAATTGTCGTTCAGAGCCTTGCCATATATTGTGCCAACTGGTCTTTCCATACCAGTTTCCTGCCTTAGGAGCCCAGGAAGTGCTCCTTAAAGAAATGGAAACAAAAGTAATAACTATAGTTAAAACTGTAACTCCAATAGCTGAAGTGCATCCTGGTCCTTGGGTAACAAAAGGAGACTCCTTTGGCCAGGGGTGAAATTTCTGCTGTGTCCTTGGCCTCAAGTCCCCATGGATGTGTCTGTGCCTCTCATTGATTTCTCCCTGCCTTGGAGAACATTTGAAATGGAGATAAATCACCCTTTCCATTCTCTCTGGTGTGCGGCATAGCTGAAAAAATGAAACAGGACAAGGGTTTCAAATACAGTGCCCATGGGGTTGCTGTGCAACAGAGCATGAATGCAAACACTGGTATTGCTTCTGTCCTGTGGCACTGGAAATGCAGCTGGCCTTTGGAGAAATACTTACTATACACATTGTGTCACAATATGGTTATAAATTTTAATACAGGACAAGTAAATTTGCTCTCTACTTGAGTGGCAGGGACTTAACCTGAGCTGAATGTCTATGCCTGTAGGTAGTAGCTAGGCTAAAGAATTATTTTTCTTGGCACATAAATAGATTAAGATAAGAAAAAGGGCAAGCAAGCCTACGTGAAGGAGTCTGAACAGTTCAACATCTCAAAATTATTAAAGAAGAAAAGTAAATCCTTCAGGCAGAATTTGTTTTTCCATGTATTTTCTAAAATCTTTCAGTGAAGAGGATGATTAAACCTGTTACATGGTAGTCTGAGAGGAAGGATGTTATTTATGAAATTGTCAGTTCAGGAAATAAAACTGCCAAGGACATGCCAGAATTAATTTGATGGACAAGTCATCCCTGCTATGAGGCTCTTAAAGAAGTGTCAAAGAAGCTGGGATGCAATTTGTGACAAGAGCTCCCTTGGAAAGGTGGAGGCTGATATGGTTTTGAGTAGGAGAATTGCAGGGTTCTGAAGTCTCCGTATGAGACTCATCAGCACTAAACTCACGATCTTTGATGGAACATGTTTTTAGCTGTTCTTTTAAAAGTTCTGCCAAGAAGCTTTTGTTTAGGTCCCTTAGTGAGCAGCCAGCTTTCTCAGGATTGCTGACTCCTCAGCTACTCTGCTGAAATCAATTCGTCAAACAGTTTCACCGCTGAGCCCTCATTGCTTTCAGTCCTGATCTGCATTTACACATGGCTGTGTTTCCCCTGTCCCCCCAAGATCTGCTTTTGCTGCATACCTGAATTAGCTTCCATGCATTTGCTGTTTCAGGCAGCTGGGCAGACCGATCCCCTCTTCATGATGCTGCCTTCCAGGGACGCCTTCTCTCCTTGAAAACCTTGATTGCACAGGTAAAAGCCCACAAGTAAAGAAAAGGTTGGGAAGTGGGGTGGTTTCACATGAATTGCATTTACGGGCTGGGGAGTTGGTAATAGACTGCAATAGGGCATAAGAAATATGGCTGTCTGAATAATATATCAGCACAAACACCTCTGGGCATGTATTAGTTTGCTTAGTTAAGAAGCTGGGGACAAGCCTGGGACAAAGCCTATCACAGCTTGTAGCTTGCGATATAATAAACAGTGATCCTTGTGCTCTTTCTCAATGATGAATCATGCAACTAGGCTTGAGAATAGGAACAGTAAATATATATATGTAGGTTATTAAAAAAACACCAAAAAACCAATAAAAAGCTGTAAAAGTGCATCTTCGTTTTTAGAAAGTCAGCCTGAAACCCTCTGCTCCAAAAGGAACTGAGAGTTGAGGCAAAAGAAAGAGAGGAGGGAATACATGAGAAAGGACAAGAAGCTGCTTATGAAAAGGGATAGATTATGGTTCTTTGTGCTCTGCCAACCATCTTCCTTACCATCTTTGCTTAAACTCAGTGTCCTCATGTGGCATGAATAGGCAACTGTCCCCCTCTCCCTCTTGTCCCCAAGGCAACTGCAGGGAAAATAATTCCCTGAGCATAAAGCTTTTGACTTGGCTATCAGACTTTTTATAGTCAAGGTAAATAATTTTTACCAGAGAGGCCACAGCTTGAATGGACAACATCCTCAAGGAGTGGAGTTGCCAGTGTGAAAGCCTCCACTCCAGACATCTCTTGAGACACAGCTGCAGCTAAAAAAAGATGCTGTTTACAGACAGTATTCGCCCTCCCATTGTCTGATCCCTCTTTCCTTCACCTGCTGACATAAAATGATTTTTATGGAAAAGGAAGTGATGGAGGTTAGACATAAAAAGAAAGAGGCTTTATTCATTCGGGGATTTGATGGCTTTCTGACCTCTCTAATCTCCATTTATGCTGACCTTACACCACCTGCTTTGTGGAGCACCTGGTGTTGTGGTTATTCACCTGATGCCCTGGTTATGCACTGTTCATGGTTGTACACCGAAGAAGCACTGAAGTCTGGTTATATCGTTTAGTTAATCCACCCTTTCTCCTTCTCCTGAAGACATTTAACTTTGGGAGTGAAAGATGAAGGTCCTTGCTGATGAAAAGAGATCAAGGCAGCAATATCTGTAGAGCCTGAATTGGAGCTGAGTCACAGACTGATAAATGTAGGGATGAAGCTGTTCATGGAGCAGCATCATCATTGCTAATTGCTTCTTAGTTACACTACTAGCCTGAAATTAACTATGGGACTGTACTTGAGTATCTGTGGGACACTCAGAAGTCTCCACTGCAGCACCATCGCTTTCAAGAAAGCCAGTGAGGCTCTGGCTCCACAGGGAATTCCTGGACATAGGGAGGTGATGTAGTGCTGGAGATTTAAAACAGCTCAAGAACTCACCAATGCTTCTTTCAATGCCTGAAAAAAAGAGTTTGCTTTTTCATGTACATTGAAAACAAGGTTTAACATGAGTGATGTTTGGCAAACAGCCATTGTAAGATCTACAACTTATTCTCCATTTTCTCATGGAAGGAATTGTTCTTTTTCCCAAGATATCAGTGCTTATTCTTTCACTTGAAATGACTGAGCTTTATTTGTTAAATGTATAGATACGTGTATATATGAATAATGATTGAGAATAGGTCTCCTTATCAGGAGTCTCTAGAAGACATTAATCTTGAAGGAATATGCTGATCACTAAGTATGAAACAACCATACAGTTAGAAAATGGAATAATTTCTATTTTTTCAAGGTTTTATCTATTCCCCTAGCACCATTGTAAAGCATGAGAAATTTTAACAACAATTTTTACATTGATAATATTTGCACATGACTGAAAAAGATTGTTTTTCTATCATATCATGCTTAGCCTGACGTGATTACAGTGGTCGCTTTTAATACGGCATCAGGACTGCTGACTTTTTTGCTGTGTGAGGTTGTTCCCAGGTACTCCTTTCTGCCAATTGCATTGGGTACTGTGCACCAAAAAGTGCATTGCTGCCATCTCGTGAGCTGCCCTGTCTATAGCACATCAGGCAGACACCAACTGTGCTTCAAAATATGACATCAAGCGGAAAATGGAGCTGCTTCCAGGCCTGTTCTCACACGTGGCTGTAAAAGCTTAATTACCAGGAGATTTAGTTGCATTCAGAGGAGAACACATATGAAAACTGTTTTCTCCTTTGTGAATATGTCTGGTTTGTCTTTGTGCAGGAATAGATATGGCAACTGGCAATTAGGGAAATACCTGTAATAAGGCATTTGTAAATCACTGTTCTTTCTTCCAGTGTAAAACATTTCCTGGATGGTCAGATAAGAGGAACTGATTTGTGGGGGGGGATTTGACTCATCTCTCTTATAGGTTTACCAGGTACTTACTACCTCTGAGTGAAACACACTTGGCTACCTGCACACTTGACTACTTTCATGTAGTCAATGAAAGGACTTTTAGGACACAATTCATCTGCCCTACTGGATACAGCTGCTTTAGCACAGGATGAATAATATCCTAGGGAAGCCTGTTTCTCCCGACTGAGGGAGCTTCCATCTCCAGCGGAGCTGCAGATACCTGTGCCAGAAGCATCCTCATTCAGGGAGGTGAATACCTCCAGCTGTAGCTCCTGGTGCAGGACTTAGTAGGAAAGGGAATGCCACCCTTACAAGTTAAATAAAGGTGATGTCTTTCCTGGAATTGACAGTCCATCGTAAAGAACTAGAAGCAGAAGGCATAGCTTGTAATTGCTCCCTCTTTAACCCCATCACCAGCTGTGGTCTGCGGGGACAAGAACTGAATCACTGACAGCACCAATCCAACCTGAGCCGTTTTCCTGGACACACACCCACTGACATGACTCTCCTGCCATGGGCACCCACACCAGCCCTGGAGGAGCTGTGATTCCAGCAGGGCTCTCCCCTCACACCCCTGGTCCCACGTTGCAGGGTTTCAACGTGAACCTGGTGACCACAGACCGTGTGTCTGCTCTCCACGAGGCCTGCCTGGGTGGGCACGTCGCCTGTGCCAAGGTGCTGCTGGAAAACGGTGCCCAGGTAAGTCCTGGGGCTGCCAGTGGGGACATGGGCACCTGGAGAATGGATGCTCCCTGCATCAATGGGGATGTTGGACAGGCTGTCCGTGTGGCAGGGCCAAGATGCAGATGGATATCTCAGACAGAAATGTAGAAAGATATAACAGTGTTCTGTTCCCCTGGGTGATAGATTTGTCTCCCCCTTGTATCATCCCATTGTTCTCTTTTGTTTTCCCTTTGTGTGTGAAACATAGTCACGGTTGATGGAAAAGGAATGAAAGATGCTAAGTGAAATAACCTTGAAGACAGTAACTTACGCCTTTACCCTCCCCCTCCCCCTCAGCAATGATCACTGGAATTACATCTGGTTTTCTATGGGATGGTTTGGGAGTCTCATGTAAGTAAAAATGGATGTGCTTGATGCAATGAAACATTTTATCTCCTAATAAAATAAAAATTTCCACAACTGAACCTAAGGCAGAATACCTATTCACAGTGGAGATTAAGGAATGGATGAAATATAAAGAATATTTTTATGTCAGCTGGGTTTTCAAGGAAAATTTATGTGGCAAGAAACCAAACAGCACCAAAACAGTCAGCAGACCTCCAGTGCCTCCAGCAGCTCCAGCCACACCTGCCTGATGAGACTGGGAGGACGTGAGGGCAGTGGAAATCGTACAAATAGGCACGTGCTTGCATAATCCATTGCTCTTCTCCAGTGTGCCACAGAGTAAGAGACATGCATATTTGCTTCATAAATTGCCCCTGAGGGCTTGCTACGTAGTTAAACATAGCATAAACAGGGATATGGTGTGATTCTCGGGGTGTCCTGCACAGGGCCAGGAGCTGGACTCCATGATCCCGATGGGTCCCGTCCAACTCCGCATATTCTGTGTTTCTGTGATTCTGTGATCTACAGCTCTGCTGTCCCAATGGAGAATGGCAATAGTGGTTCTTGCCAGGTCTTTACATCAGAAGTCAGGGAAGAAAATTTTCTGTCTTGCATAGACACACATGCATATCGACTCCTTCAAGCTCCTTTTCTGTTTGGGATTATGTTTCTGGCTTTTGCTGGAAATGTGTTTTCAGGTGAAACTATTAAAGAGCCAGTGAATGTTTTCATTTAAATAGCAAAGTCATTTTTGTTTAAGGGTGTTCCACATCGAGGCTGGTGTAAACTGAAAAATCATGAAGGTACTCAACTTCTTCACATTAAACAAAAAAGAAAGAATAAAAATTTGGATTTTTTAGCAGCTCCAGGAGGAGCACTCATAGCAGGCACTGTCTCTGCCTTATGGCACTAGCTACCTGGGAAAGAGGGCTGACATCAAAGGAGAATGTTTTATATGTTATGTCCCAACATATAACTCAGAAAGTTGTAAATGAAATAACTCCTGAAATTACACAAGACAGGAGTCTCACTCTGGTGCACTTCTGGTGTGCACAGGAGGCAAGTTGCAGGGGCGATCCTCTTAAATCGGATTATCCTGGGGGTGTCCTGCCGTTGCAGGTCAATGCAGTCACCATCGATGGGATCACTCCTCTGTTCAACGCCTGCTGCAGTGGCAGTGCAGCCTGTGTCAACATGCTGCTGGAATTTGGAGCCAGGGCGCAGCTGGGGAACCACCTGCCTTCGCCCATCCACGAAGCAGTCAAGAGAGGTAATGCTCAGGGTGTGAGCAAAGCCAGCAATAACTACATGACAAATGTGCCTTTTGTTGTTGACAAAGCATTTAAAAAAAAAAATAAAAAATTCCATCTCAGTACAGATAAACAGGCTGGGCTCTTTCACAGCTCTGTGCCTCCCATCTGTATCTGGGTGTGTTCTGCTCTGCAGCAATACAGTGACAGCTCTCCCTCCACAGGTCACAGGGAGTGCATGGAGACCCTTCTGGCCCATGAGGTGGACATTGACCAAGAAGACCAGCAGCATGGGACCCCTCTCTACATGGCTTGCACGTACCAGAGGACAGACTGCGTCAAGAAGCTTTTGGAGCTAGGTACACCTGGAAAAGGGGCCAGGGAAGAGCTATGGTGGTGTGAGCCAATGCCACTGCTCTCTCTGAGCTGCCTCTCCACTTAAAACATTGTGGGTTATTTCCACAAGAGTTGTTTGGGCAGTGAGTCTGTGAGACTCATTTGAGTTCATTAAAAATTTCCCGTGTTGATTAAGAAATTATGATTTCCTAAGTAAAAAGCCCTCATTATTACAGACACCTCCCTGAGGCTATCTGAATGTGAGAACAGAATTCTTTTTGTTTTCTAGCATGATAAAAAGAAGCACAGAAAATACTGGCTAATATTACTGACCAAAATCAACTCTTGCTTAACATAGCAGTTTATCAAAACCATTAACTTCACCTACTCCTCGATGGATGATGAGGGCAGCAGTAAAGCTGCTTGGAAAAATAATCACTGCAGGTCCAGGCACAGGCTATGAACTAGCATAAATTTTTGCTGTCAGTGTGCATTAGCTGACTTACACCTGCCCAAAATGTGGTCCTCCTGTGCCCAGCCAGCCTGGGGCAAGAATTTTGCTTGTTGTGCTTCCAGAGTCATTACAATGAGATACCTGAAGGTTTGGGGTTTTTTTCTCCCTAGCAATTAAATTAACATAATCCATGTTAGATTTTATGCTATTAACAATTTTAAAGAGTTGTATGGTAGGTTTTGAACATGCATTGGGGTTGAAGGTTGAGCTGCTTAATTCTGAGCATCGCAGACAGGGTTTGGTGGCCCACAGAACTCTCGCAGAGCAGGTATTCGACCTGATGAGCTTTGCACAGCTGCTACTGAGAGATGGGGGAGTTCTGTGTGCCATCCATCCCCTTCATTTATTGAGGCTGTGGTGGAAACCAGCCTGTGTGATGCAGGTTTGGACAATTCCAGCTGCCTTTCAGATCTAACCACATGCTCTTGTTCACCCAAGGAGCCAATGTGAACATGGGGAAGCGATTAGACACCCCCCTGCACGCAGCGGCGAGGAAATCCAGTGTGGAGATAGTTGTCTTGCTGACAGACTATGGTGCTAACCCGAAATGCAGAAATGCTGACCTCAAATGTGCCCTGGATCTTGCCACACCCCACAGCAAAGTGGAGCAGGCGCTTCTGCTTCGAGAAGGTAATGGTTTCCTTTCTTCTTCTAAGTTTTAACGTCAAGCAGTATTTATATCCTTTACATAACTAGATTTTCTTAACTGCTTTTATAAGTAATGCTCTATATAAATTGTCTTACCTTCTCTGCTGCCTTCAAACCTGCAACACATGACACAGAAATCTGTTTTGTTGCTAGATCTGCCACCTGGTGCTATGGTTTTAGTAGTAAATCAGTCAGTTTTTCTGTGCTTTCTTTTCCTGTCTACTGAAGGAAAATCATACGTATTTGCCTACTGGGACTCTTAGGGTTAAAAACTGCCATGAAAGTTTCTTGATAGATAATATTTTAGTAGCACTATCCAGTGTTCAGCCTTGCACCATGGCTCAATGAATGAGTGTGTCCTTGGTTGCCAGGAGAAAGCAGAGCTCTTTGCCAGGTGACTCTTCAGCTTCACAGCTCTTCCATGTGGTTTATGGGACTACAATCCCAGCATAGACCAGCACTTTGCTGTTTACCTCCAGGCTTCCTGCAATTAATTATCTTTCCAGTTTACTGGAAGAAGCCTCTGAGCAGAAACGAATCGGGATCCTCTTGTGCCATTTTCACCTGCACAACATTTGGCCAGAACTTGATGCATCCAATAACAATATCCCTGTGCTATGGGCTTGCTGAATTAGTTCCCCCCTCCTCTAATCTCTGTTTCCCAGCTCACTCACTGGTACCCTGTTGCTCGCTCTGTGCCCCCCTGAGGCTTTGCCAAGGTGGAGGATGAATGGTGCTCCACCCATACAATGCAGCCTCCCACCCTCCTGAGCCTGCTCACACCCCACCAAGGACCAAAGCATGATGTGCACTCAGAGCCCACTTCCAAACAGCTCTTGCATGGCAAATTAATAAATGTCAGAGTTGCACACAGGCGTTGTGCCGACCCTCTGAACACAGGTGGGCTTTATGGAGAAAATGAAACATGGGCTTAATATCCTTCTGTCCTGTTCCCTTTCTCCATGACTTTTCATGCAGAGATTTAATTTGCCATGTCTAAAACCTTCTGGGAGGACTTCTGTTTGAATGCCTCTCACCTTGTGTGACTGCTGTCCCTGTATCTGAGTTGCTCAGGGCTCAGTGGCAGACTGTGTGAGCAAAGGCAGTGCTGCCAAGTGTCCAGCTGCCATTGCCCTGTGAGAATCAGTTTTTGTAGATAAAAAAATATCCTAATATTAATAATTTTCTTTTCCTGAACTTGCCTTTTGATTTCCACTCTCAGCTTGTCACTCTCTTCTCCCTTAGAGTCAGAGAGGCTCTAGAGGCATTTCAGTTCCTGCTGACCCTTTGTTTTTCAGGCATGAAGTTTCCTCTGTTTCCTCACCTTCAGTCCCACTTTCACATACTTTGCTATGCTTAACATGCAACTAGTCTTTTCCCCTACTTCTGTGTTTTCTGGCATCCTTCTGTTTGAAATAAGTACCCCAGGCTTAACAGTTTTTCCACCCCCAGCTTCTCCACTGTGGTTACTTAGATGGGTCCCTTTAATTGCTCCTCTCACTAGCTATTAAGTGATGTGAAATATAAAATGTGTCTGTTTTCCTAAGTGCTTTAGGAGATGGTAGTTTCTGTCTTCACTTCCAGTGACAGTTGTACAAATGCTCTTTTTTATATATCCCATATTTTTCCATTAATTTCTTCTTAGAGAGGATATTATCAGCCTGTTTAAACTCCTAAATTTTCCTGTAGTAAAAGAACAGGTTATGAAGCTTACCTGTAAGATATAAGGACAGGCCTTTAAGCCCACATCTCTACCCATTACTTGTCAAACTCTGCTGTGATTGCTGCTGTTTGGACAGAACTGTTTGGACAGAAACTGGAGTGGAAGGGCAAGAGAGGATTCAAAAACCGAGCACCTCTGGGCAGGTGTAAATGTTCCACCTGGAGCAGCTCTGGCAAGGGGAAAGCAAAGGGGAGGCAGGGACACATTCACTAGCAAGGTGCATTTGCATGTGCAAGCTTGCAGTTGCAGAACCAATGGAGCCTCATATCCAGTGGTTTGTGCCTGGCATGCTCCTCACCTAACCCGTGGTGGGGTGTGGTGGGCACAGCTCCGGGGAAAGCACCAGGTCAGCACCACTGTGGACAGCACCATGGTGGGCAGTACTGTGCCAGCCACTGCCCAGGATGAGTCCTCTGACAGCTTTCCTACCACTCAACTGCCTGATGTTTAACAAGAGTTTTCACATGCAGCAAGGGAAGAGCAAAAAGACTTGGGGTTTTGTCCTTGGTTCTTCCTTTTTTTTTTTTTTTTTTTTTTTTTCTTCTCTTTTTTTTTTTTTTTTTACCCTCAATGTCTTTTTGAACAAAACTTTTGAAGACTGTCTATCTTTGAGACCTTTCTTCAAAAGTTTTCCCTTCAGTCAGACTTAGTTAAAATTAGATGACACAGTAAGAAAATGTTTTGAGGAGCGCTGGTGGACTGACTGACAAACATAAATATTCTGAGACTGTGGTCACGTAAAAAGGCTAAGTTGCAGTTACTACTTGTGCAGGTACCTGCTGAGACACCAGTGGTTGGAAAAAGCACATTCTGTATATATGAACAATTAACTGTACTTATCCTTTGTCTTTATCCTCACAAAACTGCTGGAGGTTGTCTTATATCTTGAGCAAGGGCTATGCATCCCAGAGCTCTCTCTCCAGTGCAGACACTTTATGGTATTTAAAGCATTTGCTCAAGAAAAGATGCCAAACAGCCCAGCTGTGCATACAGAAAAAGGTGTTTAGTGCTCACAGTTTTCAAACTGCTGAACCAACTTTGACAACACAAATTAAATATGAATAATAATGTATCTAACTCTCCCTGACTTCAGCAAGTCGTTATGTAGTGCTTGATCTGAGTTGCAAATCCTGCTGGTGTTTGTTGCTTTGACTCATACCAGTGGTGGGGTTGAGGGTGCTTATTCTTGCCTTTTATCTTTCCCCCCAGGTCCTGCCAGCCTTGCCCAGCTGTGCCGGTTGTGTATCAGAAAGCATCTGGGCCGGTCCTGCCTATACACAGTCCACAAGCTGCACCTGCCTGAGCCCCTTGAGAACTTCCTCCTTTATCGATAAGTTTGTGACTGTTTTTAGACTGGAAAAGAAAGAGGAACAAATGGTTGTTTACTCCAAGATTATAATATCAAAGAAAAAAAAATGAAAGGCATCATTTACTGTCTTCTGTGGCTACCAAACATTAGCTGCTGTGTGACAGTGAAAACAGAAAACACCTTTTCACGGGCAGTGAATGGTATTATGGATACAGTTCCCTCACAATCTACTGCCACATTGACTTACACCTGCCTGAAAAGTTCTAGTACATAAACAGCTCACTTGACACGTTTGTGGGTGAATATGCACACGTCCACTCACCCACACACACACAGAGATTTCCCCTGCATTTAGGGCTGTATTTATTCGTGCAGTATCTGTGCAGCTTCTTCCCTTTGTCTATCCAATCTCAATGTCAAAATCAAGGCAGTGGATGTTATTCTTCCATTCGTACGTGAAAATGAAAGCTTTCAGTGATGAACATCAGATGTATACAATATACTGCACATCTTTTGTCAGCTTTGATTTTGCATCCTTTCATCTCCTTCCTATTGTCTACTGGAGTCCTATCAATTTCCAGCAGTCTCTGGCTGTCCAGCCACGGTACATCCCTGAGTCCTGAGCACAGCTATCCCCAATGCTGACACATTTTGTCCTTGGAAGTACAAGTGACTTTATGAAAGCAAGTGCAGGGGTTTGGAGTAAACCCACAAAAATGTATGAAAGTCTTAAAAAACCCTTTCATTTGTTCTAAAAAAATCCCTCCAAAGCTGTATCTCCTGAGATCTGGCTGTGTTTATTACATGAACAATTTTTTGTAGCTTAATTCCACAACAGAACTGCAAATGTTTTCATAGTAGGCATAGTAGGTGATATTTCAATGTCCATCCTTTGCAAGGTTTAAAGAAAAGCAGAGACGAGTGCTGCTTTTTTTTTGGCTTTGCGTGCTTTGACATTTTTCAAGGAAAGTCCTTGGATTGTGGAACTGGAGAGAAGCAGGGCCACTAAAGATGATTGTGCATCACCCAAATATTCTTGTTGGATTTTCCTCACCAGGAGATGTTTGCAGGCTTATCTGCTCCCTCCCCTCTTATTCTAGAGGCTTTAATTACCTTCCTAGAAGAAAGGATTTTTAGAGTGTTATAACCTTGTCCATTGAGGTATTAGTTTAAATAATGTAAGGATTAGTAGCTTGGAAACAGCAGGGCTGACAGCATGCATCTCTTTGAGTTGAGAAATGTGGGATCCAGTGACAGTTGCAGTGCCTGTTTGACTTTGTAAAGGTTTGTTTATTTTTCCTGGGGAGGTTCTTCCAGGGGATGAAATATTTCTTCAGAGCCAGGTTTTGGTAAACTTCTGCCATGAGACAGGCAATGGTGTTTCACTATTTGTAGTAAAATGGGAAGCAGAATTAAAAGGAGTCTGTCTCCATTTCGCTCAACTTCACAGGTCCAAGAGGCTGCTGACACATTTTCAGGCTGTGAAATGTGATGGTTTCTTTATGAGTTAGGCATACTGGTACCAATTTTCACTGCACAGACATCTTAAGTCAGAGGGAATTGGCCTGCTGGAGCCTGGATATGGGACTGGCTTCCAGCAGCATTTAAGCTCCTGTCCCTGCTCCAGCAGCAGTCTCTGGTTCAGTGCTAGTCCCTTAATGTCACCATGATGGTTTTTCTGAGACAAAGGTCTAATGTTCCCCGTACTTCTTTATGATTAATTCAGCACAAGTAAGATAAATTGAGCTCTCAGCAGCTCATGAGACCGGACCTTCATCATTACAGTCAAAAATGAATGCAGTTTTCAGCCTGTGTTTGCACATATTGAATGTTATCTGATGGCAGGAGATATTGCCCATAAAGTTGTCAGTGACATCAATGACCTTGTATGGTATAATACATCATGACTCTCAGAGATTTGAACACTAAATTCTCAAGAGCCTTTGAAAATCAAATACTATCAAGAAAGAAATGTCTATATTAATCTGATGTCAGCAGATCTCTCTCAGTTCTATCTTTACTGCAAGCTCACCTGCTCTGCTTATAAGGTGGCAGTGAGAATAGCATCTGCTCTCTAAATAGACAAAGTCTCAGCCATGTGAGTTGTCAGACTTGCACTGCAATCAAGGGACTAAGGCAATTTATGGGATCTATTTCAGAATGTGTAATGCTGAATTGATTTCCTGCTGCAATCATCAATGAAAGCAGTATTTCACTTGCATAGGATTTTAAATTGAAAAAATATATCTCCATTAGGAAAATGCAAAGTCTATTCAGCTTCTCATAAAGGTTTATCTCAAGAAGCAGGAGAAGGTGCCCTATATTTATTCCTGATATTAGCTTCCCATCAAAAAATCACCTTACGTTTCCTTATTCCTGGAGACATCATTCTCCCTGAAATTCTGTGTATCAGAGAGTCTGACAGGAACTTAGCCTTAATAAATCAGAAGAGAAGCTCAGAAGCCCTGAGATTAAGAAATTTCATTAGAAACTTTACCTAGAGTTTCTTGCTGTTATCTCAAAATATTAAATTACCCATTTACTTCTCACTGACTGTGCTTTGTGTTATAACAATGCATGGAAATACTGAGGAAATAGCTGGAGGAGGTATTTAATTTTTTTTTCAAAAATGCCGTCTCATGTGAGGATAGGGAAAGACTGGGACAATTTTCTATGAGACTATTGAGTCTTGGTGATTTTTCAGAATGAGTTTGGAAAACATCTGTCAGCTGCTTTTCTGCAGGTAGGAGAAGGGAAACTAATCTCACAAGGTATCTTTTCTTCAAAACAAGTGGTGTCTTCTCTGTCATTCTATGACCATTGACTGAAAGCAGTTGTTTGGGTAAGGTATGGTTTTCCTGGGGACGCAGACATTTTTATGTGCTGCAGTGTCCACTGCTATACAGTGCTCTCTCAGTCTCTTGATCAAAACCTGGCTCCATAGATTTCCCTGTAGCTTGAGATTAACTTTTCCCAGAGTTTTCTCTGCAAGCATTCTGGCCAGTGGGCCACATCCTTGGGGACATACAACAGTGAATATAAATAGGCCGACACATTTTGGGAGAGTTTAATAAACAATATTTCTTAAGGTAGCTAGGAAAAGAAGTTTCATTCTGATTTGACCCCAAAAAGATCTCTGTTTTGATCTCCTCACCAGCCTGTTGGGTTCAAGGTGACCTCTGTCTCCTACAGTGTAACTCTGCTATTGGCATTTAACAATCCTCCATCCTCTCTAGGACTCAGCTTTTCACAGCAGATCTGCCAGTCCCTGAATTTCTGTCTGTCCAGTTGAATCTGTCACTCAGAGAGTGAAATTAAAAAGTGTAGGGAAATGCTAGACTGCTGAAATTTCTTGTTATACTGCAGGGGCTGAAATTCCCCTCATCTGCATTGAGGTGCCAACATCCCACCTTCCCAGGCAGATGCAGGCTGTGAGGGAGGCTGTCTGTCCATCCACCTATGTGCTCTTTCCTCTCACGATGGGACTCACCTGTGCTGCTTTGGATAGTGGGACAGGAGGATCATCTCCTCCTGACTCTGTCTTCCCCCAGGCAACCTGAGCCTGGCCAACGTCCTCCTCAAGGCGTTTAGATTTCTTCTCTCCACACACTCTTGAGTTAAATGTGTTGGCCCTGTGCAAACCCCTGCAAACGGGGTCAGTGTCCCCTCAGTGCCACTCTCTGTCCCCCACTTGCTGCCTGCTCTGCAGGACAGGAGGCACAGGGGCTGTCCAGCACCTCTCTGTCCCAAACCTGACCTTCTCCTGCAGCACAACTCTGGTGTTGGCATTTAACACACCTCCAGTCTCTATTGGATTGAAAATACTGGTGCTGTGTCCCAGCAGGGCGTTAGGGCAAGTCTGATAAGAATGAAAATGAAATACATTCACTGGCTCTTAGTTGAAAAATCTGTCTGACCTGTATCCTGGGGTGATTGTTCCTGATGCCTTTGTGTAATTTTTTTTTCAGAAATTAGTATTTCCCACATGCCAATTGCTCCTCACTGTGATTTTTTTAAAGTTCTGCATAAGATGTATAATATATTATTGTCAAATACAGATTCTTCCACACAAACCTTCTACCTAATTTGATTTTTATTTCTTGAAAACTCCTTTATTCTTAGATTTCATACTATTTGTAGAAACTCACGAAGCACATTGCAAACAAATGGAAAACTATGTCAGGTTTAGAATTGAAAAATCTTTAATAAAGAGTATCAGGAGTTGCAGAAGAAAGCCCAATCTGCATATTCAGTTGAGAACAACATATGGAAGGGGGGAGACAGATGAATCAGCAGAGCATGTCATTCAAGCATTTTGTTTAACAAGCCAGTCAAAGCAACACAGTCAGCAAGCCATTGCAACTAATGTATCTACTTTCTAGCAATGGGCAAAGTTTCTCACGTGAAAGATTTTGAAGTTATTTTTCAGTGAATTAAACTTATATATTCAGAACTTTCATTCACAGCAATCACAGAATAGAATAAATAGTACAAAATAGTTGTAAATGCCAAAAGCCAGGACATAGTCAATATACTGATTTTTGTTGTTGTACTTACTCTGTGGTATTATCTTTTACAAGTTTGAGTTACCAGAATGATGACTGCTAACTTGGCTCACTTTCATTCAAGTGCAAAACTGAGGTCTGAAAAGTATAATTATGTTCCAGCTATGTGTAAAAATAGTGATTTTGGGAATTACTGTAATAACATATTTAATGCTTTTAACTACAAGATGTCACAAACTCTGTGTTGACTAGGAACAGGGGAGAAAATGCAACTCCCAAACCAGTCTTTGCAGGGAAGGGAGGATTTGTGTTTAAGCCCATGGGCTTTCTAGTTTTGGCCTTTCTTCCAGATGAAAAGATTCAGTGGAAAAGATCTGAAGAGGAGAGGTGAGAAAAGGTGAGAAAAGATCTGGTGAGGAGAAATACCCTGCCCTTTAGCAGCCTTTCAGGCCTAGAGGTTATGGCTTTTTTTATCCGGTTTTCTACACAGCACAAGCCACAGAACCTCAACCAGTATCGGCACTAACCAGGATCAGGCACTGGACTACAGCATCTTTTAAAAAACATGGAAGTCACAGAGGCTGCCCTACCCAGACAGCCTACACGGGAGCTGCTCGGCAGGTGTTTCACCCCAGCCCTTGGGAAGTGGTAGCATGAGGGTTTGTTTTCTCCTTTATGTACTTCTGTTCTCGACCAGAGCCAGGAGCCACTGCCACTGCCAGTGAGATGGTTCACTGTGCCAGTGGTGCTGCCTGGTCAAAGCCTGCTGGATTAGTGCCTGGAATTCTGGTATCCCAAACTTGTAGAAAATAAGACGAAAATTAAAAGTCATTAAGGACAAAAATGGATATATTGACTGTGTGCTGGGTTTTCTGGCATGTGGCAGGTGAATTGCTAGGCATTGGTTATAGAGCCAGGAGCAGCCTGAGGAGTACCAAGAAGGATAAATGGAGCCGTGGGAGTGGCAGGGTTTGAAAGGGCCAGATGAATATAGTGAAACAACACATGGTTACAGGGCTGGTGCCACAGCCAGGGGTTTGGCTGCTTAGGACGTGGAACTTGCTTCAAGAAACCTGATCTCCTGGAGGGGGTTCTGTCAGGGAAAGGGGAGGCACATCTTCAGTCACAGGGTTACCAAGCTGGGGAAGAGTCTTTAAACTACAGTTGCAGGAGGAGAGGAATCTCAATCCATCCCAGTCCTGGCAGTTTGATATCAGGGCCAGAAAGAGATGCCCAGAGCCTGGAGAGGGATGACAGGTGAGCAGAGAGCACCTGAAGTGCAGCACAAAGGAACTCCCCCCTCTCCAGCCAGTAAGTCACCTGTATCCAGCGCCCAACTTAAACACCTCTATACAAACATACATCATTGGGAATAAACAAGATGAGTTACAGATGTGTGCAACCTGCAGGGCTGTGATCTTACTGGCATCATGGAGATGTGGTGGGGTGGCTCCTGTGACTGGAATGTTGGAATGGAAGGATACAGGCTTTTTAGGAAGGGCAGGCAGAGGAGTCATGGAGGAGATGCCTCCCTTTCTGTCAATGACCAGCTGGAGTGCACGGATCTCTGCCTGGGTATGGATGAGGAGCTGACTGAGATCTTTGGGTCAGGATTAAAGGGAAGGTAGGGAAATTATAGTGGGGGTCTGTTATAGGCCACCTGACCAGGAAGACTGAATGGATGAGGCCCTTATAGACAGGGGCAGCCTCACATTCACAGGCCCTGGTGCTCATGTGGAATTTCTACCCCAGTATCTGTTGGATGCACAAGACAGTAGGGCACAGGCAAACCTGGAAGTTCCTGGAATGCATTTGTAATAACTCCCTTCTCCAAGTGATAGAGGTGCCAATGAGGAGAGGTGCTGTGCTGGACTTTGTTCTCACCAACAAGGAGATGCTGGTGGGAAATGTGAAGCTCAAGGGAAGCCTTGGCTGCAGCGACCATGGAATGAATGGTGGAGTTCCTTAGGGCACCTGGAAATGTTCAAGGCCAGGCTGGATGGAGCTTTGAGCAACCTGGTCTAGTGGAAGGGGTCCCTGCCTATGACAGGGAGTGTGGAACTCAATGATCTTTAAGGTCTCTTGCAACCCAAACCATTCTATGATTCCGTGAATTTTGCAGCATTCTGCCTTATTTTTAGCTGTTTGTTACCAGGGACTTTCTAGCAGTATTCTTTTGTGGTGAATAGTTCATTTTTTGCCAGGTCTACCTGTTGGCTATAGGGGTTAACATGCCCTAACAGAGTAGAAATTAGACAGAGTGGGAAGGGAGGGAGATGTAGAGATTTCCAGAGAAAACTTGTTCTAACTTTTATTTTTTGTCCTAGGAACGTGAGTGAAATGTGGGAGTTTTTAGGGAGAGAAGAATTAAAGACTCCACAGGCTTTATGACTTACCCATTTTATATTGCCCATATAATTCTCCAGCAGCTTCACAAACATAATTCCAAATTATCTTTTTTTTTTTGGGGG
>VWZT01009469.1:27830-38485 GCA_013397055.1 Pachycephala philippinensis | reverse complement strand
CCCGCAGCACATCAGCTCTGCCGTACAGCAGCACATCAGCTCTGCCGTCCCGCAGCACATCAGCTCTGCCGCTCAGCAGCACACCAGCTCTGCCGTCCAGCAGCACACCAGCACATCATCTCTGCCGTCCCGCAGCACACCAGCTCTGCCGTACAGCAGCAGCACATCAGCTCTGCCGTCCAGCAGCACACCAGCTGTGCCGTTCTCTCCCCAGGGGGCTCGGCGCACCAGCGCGGTGCCCTCTCGCACGGGGCGCAGCCAAGGTGCCCGCAAAGCCCTGGCTGGGGAGCGGGGCAGGGCTGTGCTAGCGGCTCTGCGGGTTCTCTCTGAGCATCCCCTGCAGGCAGAGTTTGCTCAACTAGTCGAACTGGCTCTCTCTGTCTTGTTTTTTTGGCAAACGAAGAATTTCCTTCCTGATAAAAACGAGCGGCGGGCGCCCCGATTGGGCGTCGTGTTGGAGAGGATGTGACATCAGGCACATCTCTCGCTTCGCTGGATCGCTGGCTGCCGGCCAGGGCAGCCCGGGAGCTGTTTTGTTAAATCCCAACCCAGGTACTCGAGTTTCTGCTCGGAGAGCTGCCGGCACCACGTCCCGGGCTGCTGCAAGGGCTGCTCGACTCATGCGTGCAGAGGCTGCTCCAGAGATCGCTCCGGCCGCTGGGGGCTCACCGGGGACGATGGAATTTGAACTCTGGAAACCAACCACAAAGTGAAGAAACAGCAGCTGGGCAGCCAGGGCTGAGATGGATGATGAGAGAACAAATCAAAATGCCAGCAAACTGCAAGGAGTTGGAGGCCAGGCGTCTCCGTCAAACCCGCTGATGAGGGGTAAGTGACAGCCCTGCCCCGCCACCAGCCCCGGCTCTGCCGGAGGCAGCGAGGGGCAGCGCGGGCTGCAGTGGCTGCTGCTCCGTGGCTGCTTCCCGGACAGGTCCGCAGTCCGTCCCACAAAACACCCCCATGCCTTTGTACTTCTGAGGGAATTGTAAAAAGCTATTTCTGTCTGATACTGAAATTTTGGTTGTTTTTCTTGTGTATCATAGAAGTGTGTTTGATTTTGCACTGCAGTCTGTGCAAGCAGAAACTAATGCAGCACTTGGACCGCAGCACACTGAAAAATAAGTTGCAATGTGGCATGTTTGACTTAAATTAGTGCCAGCAGGAAGTTCAGCAGTGGCTGAATTCCTCTTTTTCTCTTTTTCTTTTCTTTTTCTTTTTCTTTTTCCTTTTCTTTTTCTTTTTCTTTTTCTTTTTCTTTTTCTTTTTCTTTTTCTTTTTCTTTCTTTTCATTCCCTTCCTCCTTACTTTCCTTCTGTCTATTCTCCTTTCTTTTGATTATTTTAATTTTTGCTTTTCTTTTTTGTCTTCTCTTCCTTCTTCTTTTTCTTTTTCCTTTTTTCCTTTATCTTTTATCCTTTCCCCTTGTCTTTAAGATGAGCAGACGTAAATGTTGTTGTTTGGGCTGAGCCACCAACCCTACTGGATTCTTCTGCAATGGCATTGTTGTGACCAGTGCTGTTATGGTCACATAATAGTGAACAGTTGCTCAGACAAATGGCCTCACTCTGGTCATTGCTCTGTGTCTGGCCCAGAGCCATTGAAAATATGACATGGTTAAAAAAGACAAGTAATTTAACTTCACATCCTTAGCTGGATGTGTTCCATGTAGCTCTGTTTCTATGAAGTTACTCCTTCATCTAATGGCGAGTGCAGAGGGAGTGAGGTAAATTCAGAAAATGTGACTTTATGCTGTCCTCACTCCTTTCCTGGGCTGTTCAGAATGTTTCCATTAATATTAAATAGAAAATTAAGACCATAAAACCACAATGCAAGGCTGATCAGTCTATCTGCAGTGTAGCCTGCCTCTCCTCATGTGTGTCATGTATGTACAACCTGAGGTTGGGGTGAGAGGGAAGGCACAGAGATATTATTAACAATAGGAATAGAACCAGTCCACACTGGAGATGAGCTCCAGCAAAACGGAGGGTGGAAGGAGGGAATCCCACATGGCACACTGCTGGGCACAGATCATTTGGTCCTTTGAAAATCAGAGTTCAGTCCATTCCTATAGTGACTGCCTGCTCCTTAGCAGAGTCAATAAGCTCTGCTGGCAATTTCCAGCAGGAGTGTATTTGGCTCAGGCTATGTATATCACAAACTTTAAGAGACAGCCTTTGCCTATGAAAAGCACCATTTGTAATACTGTTCTATGTAATGCCTTAGGCATTTGTGTCTGCAAATATGAATGCAAGAGCATACCTTCACTGGAAGGACTTCAGAGCCCCTTTCAAGCTGCACTGTGCGTGAGAGGCGTGGAAGGAAATCAGCCTGGGGACAGGCACGGAGGGTGCAATGCCCTCACATGGTCAGGGGTTGGAAAAAGTTGCTCCAGCCATGACCACAAAAACCAGTGCTCCAGAAAGGTCCTGTGAAAGCCATGTTGTGCCCAGGGAGCAGTCAGAATTTGCACGTGTGCATGGTTATTGCTGTGAGGCTCCCTCTGTATACAGCGCCCTGCCAGTGTCACGGGCCCAAGTGATGGCAGTGCAATCAAGTGTGACCAGAGGGTTAGTGTAACGTGTTCTTGAGTGGAAGGGGAGCTAGGTGATCCAATGCCACTGAAAGCCAGTGGGATTTGGATGTCTAGATGCTGAACTATTGGGGTCTGACTCAGCCACCCTGTGGACTAAGGTGTGGGTAAATTTCAAATTTGGACAAATGATCTTGTTTCTCTGTGCAAGAGCAGTTGTATGTATTTTTGACAATCAGGAGTCCTTGTTGCAGTGGTGGTACATACAATGAACACAGCTGTGTCCCCCACGTACATCGGCCTTGCTACTTCACGTGCAGCTCTGATGGGCAGTGTTTTGAGCACGTTCTTGAAAGTCACTAGTTCAGGATTTTGAAAGCCCGTGGTCAGCTGGAACAGGCACTTGCTTAGGTCTCAATAAAGATCTTTTATGTTCTGACAGTGTGCCTCCTGTGAAGTGTAAAAGAGGGCAGTGAGACATGGAAATCCACTGCAGCTCCCTCCTCTTCCAGGCAAGAAACATGAGCTCCAGCCTGCAACAGGTAGAAAACAGAAATATCGTCATTTGCCAGAAGGTGATGCCCTGGGTCAAGAAACTGGGGAAATTTGCCTTCCCTTCCCGGGGGCTTGCCTCCCTGGCATTGCTTCAGGGTAGAGGTGTTTGCTGCAGACGGAGATAGGGCAGGAGAGACATCAGCCTGGGGCTGTGCAGTTCATGGCAGCAGATCTGGAATTATGCCATCGCAATTAGTCATCAGTCAGGCCTTCGATACCCCTCTTCCCAAGGTTTCCGAGGCTGGTGTGATGGACTCCACAGGACTCCACTTCCACCTACCATAAAACTCTCAGTTTCTCTCAGTTACAGAACTCCCAGCTGGATCACAATGTGTTAGCAAATACCTCTTTATTTTTCACTGACATTTATTTTCGATGCTTATATGGTCAATCTTTTAATTCATTGTTAAGACTTGGAATATAGCAAGCTAATGGCCAGTCCACAAGTGGCTGGTCTGGCTCTTTTTGGAGTTTCTGTAGAAACCTCTCTTTTCTCGAGCAAGGACTGAATGGATAAAATCCACACATGAATATGTCCATCTTATTAACCAGAATTGTGACATGATGATATAACGAGTTGGTAGATTGCACAAATGCCTGCCTATATTTGTGTAGCCAAAAAAAGTTCAAGTTGCAGCTCAAAAAACTTGTTCTTCAATCTAGATTTTTAGAATTTCTATAAATATACTTCCCTTACAACTCATGCAATTTAGGCAATGGCATTAGTTTCTAAACGGGGAAAAGCTTTTTACATACCCTTAAAAACACAACCAACAGTAACAGGCAGGATCAGCAAGAGCAACAGCACAGTCGGATAAGCATCAATTTGACACACATCACTTAGAGCAAAGCTATTTTAGTCAGTTAATAGTACTGTGCTTTAATAATTGTAGCCTAGTTTGACTATCCTTATGAAGCAGAACCACAGCTTCTGGAACTGGCTGTCCATTTGCTAAAGCCAAAGGATATTCCTGCACTTAATGAAACTGTGTAATTGTTGTGGGATGCAGTCCATGGAACATAGAAGAGGCAGGCAGAGCTCAAATAATCCTAATAACAAAGAATACAAATTTCTTTAAAAGCTAATCCATAGATTCATGGCTTAATTTGGGTTGGAAGGGACCTTCAAAGGTTGTCTAGTCCAACACCCCTGCAATGAGCAGGAACGCCTTTGACTAGACCAGGTTGCTCAGAGCCCCTTCCAACCTGATCTGGAATCTTTCCAGGGATGGGACATCTACCACCTCTCTAGGCAACCTGTTCCATTATTTCACCACCTCATTTTTATATCTAGTCTAAATATAGCTTCTTTTCATTTAAAACATTTACGATCATCAGCTTATGTTTAAACATTATCTTAAAGAATTATAGTGGCTTATTAGGTTTTTTTGCTGATGGCAGACTTCTTGCTGTTAAGGATTCCATTCCATGCTTGTGCTCTATTATAGTTCCTGAGAGCCTCAGCAACTCAGCCAGTGACTTGGTCATTGGAGTTTTCTCCGTAGTTAGTGGAAGGAGAGTGGGACATCTCCAGAGAGCAGCAAAATATCTTTCCACAGGAAGTTGTGTGAAGTGCCCTCTGTAAAGGCTTCCCTTCCTTCCCAGGGGGAATCTGGGACATTGACATAGAGCAGACACTGGGTTTTGAATGCTGGGACATAAATATCTCCCAGAGGGATTATTGCTGTCAGTTGGCTCTGAGCCATAAAATCGGTAATACTGAAAATCTCCCTCTTTTCATATTTGTGTGGTATATACGTGCTGTACCTCACTTTGTGGTTTCAACAATGTAGAGAACACAGCTATTACTTAAAATGCACCACTGACACCAACACTGAAAACTGAAAAGCAACAGGTAGCACAATTTGTCTCCTTGTACTTTGGTCCCTTCTCTTGCCAAGTGTTGTTGACTCTAGTCCAGCTCTGCACAGGGGTAAATGACTGATCAGCCAAACCCTCTTCAAAACATATTCCTTTTGAGATAATTGGTAAAATGTAATAAGCTTGTGAAAACAAAGGCACTGGAAATAATTCAAAGAGAGGGACAAGCTCAGCCAGAGCCAGGTGATGTTCTGCAAATCCCTTTCCTGTCCTCTGAAGGGGAGTGCAGCTGCGCAGTGCAAACGTGGGATGAGTTAAAAACACACCCAGAGAGAAATCATCTTCTTGTCTGTCTCCCTCA
The DNA here is from genome assembly GCA_013397055.1 of Pachycephala philippinensis. NCBI lineage: Eukaryota > Metazoa > Chordata > Aves > Passeriformes > Pachycephala > Pachycephala philippinensis. Next base: position 33,218 of record VWZT01009469.1, on the reverse strand, counting down.
CAGCATCTGCTCCAAAGAAATCTTGGCAGCTCAAATAAAGTAGAAGAGAGGTCACACAGTTGAAGTAAAGTATGCTAGTGAAATAGAGTTTTTAGCCTTTTTCCTGTCTTTGTTTTTATACAGACTTTGTTTCAGACTGGTCTCCTTTACATGAGGCCTCTATCCATGGGCGTCTGCTTTCTCTGAAGAAGCTCATTGAACAGGTACCTCACTGCTGGGTTCATGTGGTCTCTGCAGGGTTTTTCCAGTGGATGAATGCAGTCTGTGCTTTACTGTGAAGCTTCCAGGATGAGAAAATCATGTTAACCAGGCCACAGTGAAATCTGCATGCAGCAGGCTTTTTTGTTTCTACAGTCAGTTCCTTGCCCAGCACAAGCTTTGTGCACTAATTTGATGATGTATTGAACTATCCTGGGGGGTACTTTAACTGGTACAGGTAATAGGACCCTGGTCACTGGGATCTCTGGATGGCTGAGGGCAGCTCCTGTGCAGCTCCTGTGTGTGCCTGTGAGCAGTTTTTGGTGCCCTAGCTGAGGGCCAGCTCTGGATCCAGGTATGGGTCTGGTTGAGGCTTCAATTCAGTCACCCAAACATTTGTTTCTGAAGTGCTCCTGCTCCAGAAGGTCAGGGACAGGTAGAAGTGATTTCTGAACCTCACTGCTTTGTTTCTTCAAAATCCTTGAGTTTAACCAGTGAAGGAGTTGATGGAAAGGGAAGGGGCGTTGGAGACTCTTCAAGCTTAGTCTTCTGGAGCACCAAGACTGCTAGAGTCTTGTAGAAAGATTTGTAGAATCAAACCAGTGTTTCTAAGGCAGGGGCTGGCTTTTCTTCAGTGGATGCCTTGAGGCAAAGAGCAGAAAATACTTCAAGGGCATTTCAGGATTTGACCCAGTCACACAACCACAGACTCGGTGGGCAGGAGGTCAGAAGGCTTGAGCAGTGATAGAAAAAGGCAGCAGTCACGACCCTGCCAAGAGCTCTAGTAGCAGCTTTTCATCACTTTCTTTTATTTCAGATTTTGCTATCCACAGTGTAGTAGAAATCAAATCATGCTGAGTTCCTAACAGGATGTATTGTCTCACTGGACAGTCCACTAAGCTTTCTGGGCTGGTTTTCAGTTTGTAGAAGGCATGACCTCGAGTGTGCTGTGCCAGTATCCACTCCAGCCAAAACATCACGGCCCCTTCATCCCCTTCATCTGCTTACTTTTTGAGATGAATAGCTCCAGGCAGCTGAGGAAGGTCTGATTACATAAAGCTTTAAAGACAGAAGGGGTTTTTTTTTAATTGTTGGTTTTTGTGTGGGGGTTTTAGTAGTTGGTTGTAATGATATTTTCCATTATCTTATCAGGGGAGTGATGTCAATCTTGTTACAGCAGACTGGGTTTCTCCTCTCCATGAAGCCTGCCTAGGGGGTCATGCTGCCTGTGCCAGTGTCCTGCTAAAACACGGTGCTCAGGTGAGTACGTGATGGACAGACCACTGTCTCTGGTGTTAGTATGGTGTATTACCACGCTTCAATGCTAAGTGATCTCATGGCAGAATATCTCTGTGATTTACACTCTGCGCTTAGCTCTGCTTAAGGTATTTATGAAATGCACTTCCTAATAAAGCAATCCAAAAAGCGCAGATATAAGCAGCAGTTATTGTTGTTCTACAGATGAGGATGAAATGTTCTCATCTTTTACAAGAACAAGGAGAAGTTCGTCTTCCAAAGGGTTTATAATCCTGCAGCAGTTAAGGGTGTGTTTTGTTTTATGCACACATGAATCTTATTGGTATCAATATGCACAGTCTTAGGTAGAGGCATAGGAATGTTAGGATCAACTGACAATAAAATGGGAAGAAAATGGAAACAAGATGCAAGTAAAATGGTGAAATGGTGTCTAATGGCCACTAATTTTCAAGCTAACATCAAAATTATAACAAATAAGAAAATTAATTGACATATATATTACCTTACCATATATTAAAACTTCTGGTTTAAAATTAAAAAATAAAAATTAAAAAATAAGGGAGGGCTGCACACTTTCAGCCAAAAATGGACTGTTTCAGGAGTATGTTTCAGGGGTATGGGCGGGTGTGTTTCAGCTAAGATAACTGAGAAATGGGCATACATTTAGCTTGGTAACTCCTGAGAGACTCTGGAGTGGCACTGACCAATTTTTTTTTCAGTAGGAGAGACTTGGGGGCAATTTAAAAAAATACTTCTTAAATGATCATTTTGATGCAAAGTTGTAATCTTCAGAAGCATAGGGGAGTTTTGTCATGGAACTAAATAAAAAATATTGAGAACTCTATTTTCTGCTAAGAAACTGGTTAGTTGTCATCAATTCTGAAATACTGAGAAGACAAAAAAAAATTGGCTGATGATGTTATTTTCCCCCAGGTGGATGGAGTGACTGTTGACTGGCACACACCATTGTTCAACACTTGTGTCAGTGGCAGTGTGGCTTGCTTGAATTTACTGCTGGAGCATGGAGCCAGCCTACAGCTGCCCTGTGACCTGGCATCCCCCATTCACGAAGCTGCTAAGAGAGGTAACCCCGCAGGCATCAGCTCTCCTTTCCATGTTGCTAGCAGTGTGTTGAAGTGGAAGAGAGAGATAAAGAACATACTTTTCTTGTTTTGGGTCATGTAAAATGCCTTGCTACTTGGTCTCATCATGAGGGGTGCAGTTCTTCCCACCCCTATTGCTCATCAAGGGCAGGTCAGCTCAGCTGTCAGATCCTCTGAGTTCACGTGGTGACACCTGGAAGGGGATGCATTGTCCAAGTCAGCTGCCTACAGTGTGGACATTTGAGGGAGACGTCAGGCTGTCTTTAAAAGGAGTGGGGAGAGAAACATGGAGTGATTCATCTCATCATCAATAGATACCTGAAATGAGTAAAATAAAATGTGAGGGCTTTAGCCTGTGAGGCTTTAGCCTGTTTTGCTGAACATGGCTTTGCAGCTCCTGTTTTGCTGGCTGGATCCACTGGAGTGGATGAAAGCGTATTAACACTACCATCTCTTGACAAAACATTGAGTCTTTGCCAAACTACAGTGCTGCAACAGAGAATTTGCTGAAAACAAAAAGCCTGATCTCTGTGAGTTGACTCTTCCTTTATCCCTTTTAAGGTCATGTGCAATGTGTTGAACTCCTCGCGTCCCATGGGGTAAATATAGATCATAACATCAAGCACCTGGGTACTCCGCTTTATGTAGCGTGTGAGAACCAGCAGCTGAACTGTGCCAAGAAGCTGCTTGAGTCAGGTAAAAGCAGAAATAAAGAATGATGTACTTTCGTTTCCTGCAACATCTAGCTTTGGATTATCTTTGCATCAAAGATTTAGAGGAGCTCCTACTTTGGGACTAGATGTTTCACTCCTAATAGCAGCCCTGGGTTAAATGTGTTAGCAGGGTGATCAGGGTCTTCTTGATCCAGGAATTCAGCTTTTATAGCTCCCAACAAAATGATGGGTGACCCTGGATTTCACATGGCTGATTGTGCCTGGAACTAACTATCCTTTTCAGTGTCTGTTCATGTGATGCTGCAGTTACTTGAAGTGGACAAGGAGAAAATTCATTTTTTTATTTTACTTCCTCTTTACCCAAAACAATTGGCTCAGCCACTTTTACATAGTATTTCTGCAAACATGTTTTACTTTCCAATGAGTTCATAAAAAGTTTGAGACCTTTCCAACACAGAAGAAGGTTCAGTACTATATGCTTTGCATCACACAAACCTAGCCGTAAGTCTAAATGCTTGGATAATAACACAAAACTGTTTCTTGTTATCTACAATAGTACAGTTCTTGTAGCCAGAGGGGCCATGTAACCTATAGTAGCCACACAGCTGGTACAAAAATGATGGCCCAACAAAGCTACTTTAGAAAAAACAAGCAAAAATCATACATACCACCTTTTAGGTAGGTCACTGTTTAGTACACCGACCTTTTTTGGGAAGAAGTCAAATAAAAATTAGTCTAAATATTAAATGTTTTTGTGATTTGTTTTTTGCTGCCTCCTATATATTGTAATGTGTACTATAAAAACATTATAAATAGTTTTGAATTAGTTCTGCAGCTCACCTTTCTTAGGGTGTTTTAGGAGCCATTTAGGAGCCATTATTCCAGGGTAATGAATGGGGGAACTCTCATCAGGGGTGCTTATGCCCTCTTCTTCCAAGGACTTCTATAACTTTTCCATCCTCGCATTTTTTCCCTAACATATACTTCGGCATTTAGAAATCCAACCAGCTTAAGCCTCCAGTACAGAGCATGTTGAAATCCTGCGTGAATTTTAAGGGATGGGAAGCAGAGGTGGGCTGTAGGTGGAACTATACCTTTGTCCTGCTTCAAGATGTCCATGGACTGGGCTGTGGGTGAAGGACTTCCTCATGCACTGTTTCTCTGGGATAATTTTCTTGGTCACAACCCCACTGCTTCTTGTGCAAATTGCAGCACCAAGCCCCAGCGTAAAGGCTGCAGGCTACAGCATTGTGTGTTATTCAGAGAAATAGCAGCTAGTGCAGTGAATGAAAACAGGCTACTGCACAGTCATTGTTCTTTGTCATTATTCTTTGTCTTCTCTTATTGTCCAGGAGCAAATGTGAACAGCGGCAAGGGCCTGGACTCCCCTCTGCACATGGCTGCCAGGAATTGCAGTGTGGAGCTGGTGAAGCTGCTGATTGACTTTGGAGCAGACATTTGGGTGAAGAACGCTGAGAACAAGAGGCCCGTGGAGCTGGTCCCACCTGGCAGCCCTGTGGGCCAGCTGTTCCTGCAGAGAGAAGGTGCCCCTTAGAGCTTGTTTTAGGGAAACCCCACACAGAGTGTTGCACAAGGCTTTGCTATTCCAGACTGCCAGCACTAGAAAACTGGGAATAACTAAGCTTGCCTCCATTCGCTGACATAGGGACATTGTTCAAGTGCCAGAACACAGTGGTGCACTATCTTTCTAATGGTAAGAAAAATAACCCATCTTGAACCTCCAGATTTTGAATCTACTGCGTCAAGAAGCAGTCATATGGGGCTTGCCATATAATGCAAAATAGAGTTTAGGGTGAATAAACAAGCAAAAGACTCCTTAGAAATTAATGGTAGCTTTTTTCATTACCTAAACCATTGAATTTAGTGAGAGTCTGTCAGTCCCCTTGTGTCAGACAGCAGTAGGCCCACGAGTGTTCTATAGAATGTGCTGACAAATGCAGGCAGCAAATCATCTCTGATGGGAATTGAGGCTAGGTAGTGAGGGTGAGGTTTGGGATCTCTGGTTATACAGTATGCCAGTGGTCAGGTTTGTCTCAGCACAAATGCATAAATACAGATTTGCAACCCAAAAAACTTTAATGCATGTAAAAAAAGTATATTGAAGAACTTGTTTTTTAATTCTTTGCCCTTTACTT
>VWZT01009469.1:0-27644 GCA_013397055.1 Pachycephala philippinensis | reverse complement strand
ATTTTATTTTATTTTATTTTATTTTATTGATTATGAAATCTTTCATGAAGTATGGAGAGAAATGCTGCTTACTGTTATTGAGGGAAATTAGAATAAGGTCTCTAGTGTCTACTCATTTTTGTACTTGTGTTCTTCCTTAGATTTTCTCGTTCAGTCAACAAGCTATACACATTACTAAATAATCTGGATTTCCATTGTTTTAAACAAATTGGCGATGGTGTGGTCCACGCCAGTTACATGTTGATGAGATTGTTGCCATAGAAAGGTAAAATTGGAATAACAAAGTGATGAATCAGGCCCTGCTTGAAATAATAACATGAAAGTAGCATGGAAACAACTGTGCTGTGCGTGTTATGCGTGAGCAACATATATTTAGTTTCCCAGCCTAATCTATGGCACACAGAGCAGTGATCTTTTTGAGTTCCAGTCCCTGCTGCTTTTGATTCCTGATTCCCGTGACACTGCATGTGTCCTGTTTATTTGAGATAGAAAAACATTTCAGACACACCCTGTGGAGCTGGCCTGAGAAATGCTGCTCAGGCTGAGCTGACAGCATGGGCACTGAGGAACTTTTCTAAGAGAAATTCAGCAATCAAAATCAGAAACAATAAATGCCTGAAGGGAATTTTCCTGCGGAATAGTGTTTTCCTGATGTTCTCCATCGTGCCCTTCTCTGAGTGGGGTCATGCCTGTGGACAGCTGATGCCTGGCTTCTTTGGCTGGCTGAACAACTGCAGTCTAGGAGAGTGGTGGGAGAGCTGCTCTCCGGCCCTGCTCCCATGCAGGGCTCCTGTCCCCCCACAGCCCAGCTGCTGGAGCCTGCAGCCCATGGCCAGGCAGGCTGCAGGGAGCATGTTTGGCCACCAGAGATGTGTCAGTGAGCGTGCTGACCCACTCACCCTCCCAGGACCAGCCCAGTGCAGGTGTAGTACACGTGGTGGTTCATTTCCTAGCAGTTCACCATGCTGCTGGACCACGCCATACCCTGCTTACATCTCAGGGACAGTCCTACGTGTGGGTGGGAGTGCTAGTGAATGCTCCAAAAATGTACTGTGTGTTTGAAGAGTGTGCTTGCCTTTGCTAAATATTTTCCAGTGTAGTGTCACTGCTTGTGTTTTGATAAGCCTTCATGTTTTGGGTTTGGTTGGTTTTTTTCTTTTAATGGAAGCTTTTTTTTTTTTAAATGAGATGTTTGCAGGCAGAGCATTTATCTGTGGGATCAGAGTCAAGCACAAGTGCAGTGTGATACTGCAATAGTTTAACTAGCTTGTCTTGTTTTGTTCCCAAGAACAGGGTAACAACTCATATGCTGACTCCTAGCAGAAGGGTGCAGCCCTTTGCATGGCCCTTGCAATAGCACAGCAGTTTTCAGCCTTGCAGAGCTGCTGGAAATGTGGTGTCCTGCACAAGGGAAGTCCCAAAAGCTGATAAAAGCCTCCACCTCATGGCATTTTTGTTGTGGCCTCCCTTCCTTCCCTCTGCTCTGCAAGAGAGGGGGCACCTGAACTGTCCCCTCCCAGCTCATGCACCTCCCTGTCTCTTTCTGTAGTGTCTCTTCTCATGTCCTCCCCACTCCCTGCATCCAATGCCCATCTTCTTACCTGCCCTCCCACAGCCCCTGCCACCTTACACACTCATCACCCCTGTGCAAACGATGCTCTGGAGGGTTGAACACTGGCAGGTGCTGCAGGTAAAACTTCACATAGGATCTTCCTCTTCCTGAAAAGGATAAGGGATCCAAACCAGTGTATAATGCTATTATACTTAGATTTTTTATAAAGTGACAAAGATCTATCAACATGGGACCAGTTAACCTGGAAGGTTTAAATAAAGAACTGTAGAGTGTTTCTTTTGCTTTGTGTTCATCACTGTTATGAAATATGCCTCAAGAAAGCAGTGAACTGAAAACTTTGATCTCACTGGGGGACTGAGAGGAGGGAAGGGCTTTTAAAGTAGCATCAATCATCTCTTCTCAGACAGTACAAACATTTGTGCAGCTTGAAAGGGAAAGACTGATTCTGCTGATGCCAGTTGAGTAATGACAGAGTGACTGGCCTACAGGTGGGCAGGTGTCCTTTGGGGGATGCAGGTTTGACATTTCACTGCTGAGAGTGAAAAGCTGGTGAGAGGTGGGTTGCAGGAGGTGGGTTGCACAGCTGCTGTTTCAGGTTTATATTTTGGCATTACAAAGCCACATGCATAATCTCTTCCCTGGATCTTTCTCCAGGGCCCCTGTCCTTGATGCAGCTGTGCCGCCTGTGCATCAGGAGGTGCTTTGGATACAAACAGCATCAAAAAATAACTGGACTTCTCCTCCCAGATGAGCTGAAACATTTCCTTCTCCACATTTGAGCCTTTTCATGTTCAAAATGGTGCCTTTAATAACACAGCAAGGTTTGTTGGCTCTTTTTTCATCACTAGTGTTGCCAGGGTTTGCAATGATAATTTATGGTGATTTTTGGTCTCTAGTAAAGCCTGGGTGTAGGAATTACAGGACTGACCAACTTGCTTAGTCCTCACTGCCATCACCCCCACCAAATCCATTTGGAAAGAAACCATCTTGCATGGTCGCATGATGAAGCTTGGAAATGTGATGTGAGAGCCCCCTTGAAAGCGCAGAAAATTAGCATAAAATTTTAAAATAGATCTCTTGATTCTCTGGCACAGTTTTAGAGGTCTTGTGGTTGACAACCCCTTACAAAGACAACACATATCCCAGCCCAGCACTAACAGCATTTCATGTAAACATTAGGCACACCAGGAGAGCTACAGAGAGCTTTCTCTGTAAGCAGTGCTCATGTGCCTGTCATCTGTGAGGGGTGAGGGCTGTGCCCACACCACCACGGGTTAGGGGAGGGAACCCAACTGAACCCACCTGCCAAGCAAGGCAGAAGTTATTTATTTTCTAAGGGTATCACACTGCAGACAGATAAGCACCAACCAACAATCATCTGCATTTAGGCCAGCATCTGAAACAAGAGTTTCTGCCATGAGAGCAAGTAGGTCACTGCTGATGGCAGCTCCCTACAGTGCAATAATAGTGGGGCAGAAGTTTTTAATCATCCCTTAAAATCAATTACTCCTGATACTTTGAGACATAGAGGAGCTACACTTCAGAACTACACATTTTCTCTTTGTAGCATGTTATTTTTCAAGGACACAGGCTAACAGGCTATCAGTAGCAGGCGTTGAGTGCTCCCCGTTTCTGCCCTGAAAATTAGGTGATATTTCCTAAGCATTTTTTTGGCATGCATCAGAAAAACAACGGCTTCTACACCCTCTCTCCACCCAAGAAAAAATTAGGAGTGAGATAATATTTTTTTCTCGTAGGGTTGCTACCTTGTTCATTGCATTTTCCATGGGAGTGGTAATAATAATGCTTCTAATGTGTGGTCATAAAACAAACAATGAAATCAAAGTCCATTCCAAATTTAAAAAATAGTGACCAATTTCTGCCCCCTGCTCAGTTGCTGAGCAGTTGACTCAGTGTATGATGTATTTGGTTCTTATTCCACTGAGGTCACAAGAACAAATATTTCCTCCAGCTAAACTTTAACACTGGGCATTTTTCTTTCCCTTTCAGAAACGGGTCCTGCTGCCACAAGCCAAAGTGCAGTTGTGACTACTTGGGTGCTCCCCTGGGAATATCAGCTACCTGATAAATGTAGAAGCAAGGATGCTGAGACTCCAGGTCTTCTTCCCGTCACCCTGTTTCCTCTTGAGCTCTAAACCAAAGAGCATCTGCATCACCTGGGAGCACAGCATGCCCAGCTCCTGAGGGGCTGCCATGTCACCCCTGAGCTGAAGAGGCAGCCACGCACTTCAGTGCTTCTGGAGACCCTTTTCCACTTTGCTGTGGAGACTCCATAAGAGTGGGCTGGGAGTGCAAATACTGATGTCATCACTAACACCAGCCATGAGAGATGCAAAGTCCTCATCTCAGAAGTGGAGACTGGCAGCCTTCGAATATATGAAAGCTTATTTTGGTGTTCACCACTGTGCCAGTGTGTGCAGTGCCAGCCTTCCCTGTGCCTGTGGGAAATTAAAGAGGAGAGATCGAATGCTAGCTGGATGCTGGTATTTGATGTAAATCACAATTCAAATCCTTGTCTGCACAACATAACTGCTGGCTATAAGTATCCAGTGTGATGGCTGGATTCTTTTGTGCTGACCAAACACAGCACAGTTCTGTTGGGGTTGTGGGACACTAACTCATACCCTAATGGGACAAAATGACAAACACAGTTAGGTCTGTGACTCCTCTGGTGATAGACACACATAGGAATGTGTCACTTTTCTGACCCAATACACATCACACATATTTGAGCCATGTAAAAATTAACTGGCTAGTTTAAGATGGCCTTCTATATTGTTTCCCTCATGCCCAGGAAGAAAAGTAGACATCTGTCTTCACAGAGGTTGAATAAAAGCAGGTATCTGGGATGGGAAAGGTATATTCTTATAAAATCAGTATCTTGGTTAAGCTGAGCCTGCGTTGAACAGGCAAGGAATGGAAAATGAACCTAGTGCTTAACTTTTTGGAGATTAAAGAGTGAAGAATCCCTGCTTTGGTGACACAGTGGAAAGCTGGAGATTCATCCTATTATATTCTAGATGTTGAAGAAACATTTTTGTACGTACTAATTTTACTTTTGCCTTTAGGCATCTTATTTTGTAACTTCAGCCAATGGGTTTATAGGAGTAATGCTAAAACCAGGAGGAAATTGCTCTGAGAACCAGGTGAGGGTGTTGCTTCCAGTTTGCTTTTCTTATGAAAATTTCATGGTATGACTCTGTTTACTTGAATTCCTCTGCCCAAGTGTAATTAGGATGAATTCTGTATGCTCAGCTTGTATCATCTCAGTGTGTTTACTTATTTATTTTCGTAAAAATTGTGATCAACACTGGTGAGTTACAGCTTTATGCATCAACACTTATCCAGTTATGAACTGTAAAAGCTGTACAAGGTGCAAACTGAATAAGCTCATTATAGGTGAGGTTTGGATTTTTTTCTGTATTTGAAACCATTCAAAATATAATGCAGGACTTAAATGATTGTCAGGAATATATTTTATCAGATTCTTTCCTATATTTATGTTAACAGTTTAATGGTAGTTAAGACATGTTTTTGTAGGATATTTTCTCAAAAATAAATAGTTTATACTCTTTTGCTTGTTAGTTTGTAATTTATTTTTTAAATGATAGCCCTAATTTTGCGGATTGACTGATACTGTGGAGTTTTGAATTCTAATTGCTTGCAATCCCACCTGCAGGCAGGTAGTGAACAGAATAGTTCCTTCAAATATAACTGTAGTAAAGATGAGACTAAAATGCAAATGCTGTGCAAATACTGCCTTTTGTTGATGTTTTAATGTAGAGCTGGACTCTTGAAATTCCTTCTTTGCTCACTTGAGGGTTAGTGAAAAGGAGATAGAGATTCCACAAGGTAGGAGAAGATGTAAATTAAGATGGTAACTGTCATCAGCTTGGTTTTAGTTTTTTTTAACTGATTTGCATAAGTTTGTCTCTCCTGCCAACTCAGCAAAAGGCACATGCAACGTTCTAGTTCTGTTGTGTATTCCTACACAGCAGGAATCCTTTAATGGGAGTGAGAGCGTGGAGGTCCCTGTGTGGTCAGAAGTCCAGCAGGTGTCTGTCAGTGCCCTTGGGTACGCTCTGGGGCTGGGGAGGTGTGGAAGGACAGTCATTCCCTCTCCATTGGATGCATCTCTGCGAGTCCCTGCCCACTAAGACCAGCTCAAAAACCGGGGGCAGGGCCAGCAAATTGCTTTACAAGATGTTGTTTCTGCTGGATACGGAGCTGCATATGGAAACTGTGGAACTAAACAGCTCAACAAAAGAAAACAATGGATTTAAGTGAGAAAATGATCTTCAGTGTTATTGAAATATTTATTGATGCAATAAATCTTTGCAGTCGCTAGGTGGGCTCAGCCACATCCCGGGACACAGTTCTTTTTTCTGCAGTTGTGTGCAAAGGTCCACAGCTGTCCTGTCCATTTCTTGTTTTATATTTTCTCTTAACTGGAAACCACAGACATGCAAATCTAGTAAATGTAACACACAGCTTTGAAGCAGATGCAGAGAATGTCCTTTTGCCTGTCCTCTGACATGAATTCTTTTCAAGATGACTAAGAAAGAAAGAAATTTTACTTTAGTAGCTTAAAAAAATGGGACAGACTGGCTGCAAAACAGCAGGTTAGTGGTGAAAAAGAGAGAACTTCTATGGCTAATATGGGATATGCTCAATTCCCATCAGACTCATGTTCTTGGTTATCACAGGTCTGAGACTTGATATTCCTGAATCCACTTTTTCATGCTTAACACATGCACTGTATTTGTCAAAATGGAGACTGCCTTCCTCTGCAGTTCCAGCCTGAATGCTGCAGGCTTCGGATAAAAATTCCCAGGAGTTATTTGTATGCATATTGAGCAATTATTTGTCATTCCTTGACACATTGCTCTGCTCACTGCTCCAAGGGATACTCACTTTCATGCACCAGGCAACATCTGATGCACAACTACTCTCTAGAATGCCTAGGGGAGTCCACTTTTCTTTAAAATGACAGCAGTGAACTATTTCTGGGAAGAGAAATGTTTCAAATTCTTACATCCTCATTCAACACACTAACCTTTACTCCAGCCCTACCTCAGTGCTGGAGAATACCTGGCTCATGTCACCATGCAACAAGGTCTTATCTCTTTTCTATGCCAGGTGAAGCCTTTCCTTTCTAAACTACTTCCCTTTGCACTTTTAAAGGTCTTGAAACTCATTAATCATCACTGATTCAAGTGACACAGCACTAGATTCATGGCTTTAGTGGCTGTGAAGTAAAATTGAGTTTGTAATCTGTCAGCTGTTTCACTTCACAAATTAAACTGTGGAGTCTCTGCCGAGTCTACGGCTTTTGAAATCCCTGGAGCTTTTCTTTCTGTGGTTTGTAAAATGCAGCAGTAGCAGCTAAAGCAGCTCTTTGTCTCATGAAAGCACTGACTCTGAATCACGGAGGTTCACACAGACCTTGGAGAGATGTTATGAATAGGACAAGTATAGGCTTGTCTCTTTGTCATCGAGACTGCACTTTTTATTACCTTATTTTGAGGAAAGGGAGTTGTGGTTTTTTTTCTCTGGTTAAATAATTGTGCCAAAACAGGAACAGTTGGTCTTGGGAATTTCTTCATGGGGCAAAGCTCCCAGCAGCTGCTTTGCCCTCCCCAGGCCTCTCTGAAGGAGCATCACACCCGTGCTTGACTCAGCTTTTTCACCCTCCAGCTGAGCATGGTGACTGAGACTGACAGACTCTTTGTCCCTTCCAACTGTTAATATATAATTTTTCCTATAAGTTGGTAGGCAGAACCTCTGCCTTTCCAAGTCTCTTCAACGAGGGCTATGGGCATCCCTTTCTGAAACAACTCCATCCATACCCATTGGTTCAGAATAGTTGACCAGTGCATTTCCGCTCTTCAGGTAATCAGAGCAGTGAGCACAAGGGGCGAGCACATCCCGATTTCATTGGGATTATTTCTAGTCACTTATCCCGTAGAAAAGATGGAGCACTGCTCAGGTTCTGGAAGTACCACCCCAGTCTCTTTGTTCACTGACCACTAGAAGGGGATGTTTTTGTCTGCAGCTCCCAGTCATTTTTTCAGTCAGCCAAACAACCCTAAACAAAACCTTTCCCTCACAGAGCAAAAGTTAAGGAGTAGCTTTTTCTCTCTTTCAAGCTATAATTACTTTTATTATTTCTCAGACTAGAAAACAAACAAACACAACCCCAAACAGTTCAATCCAAGTCAAGGAGATTGGACTTGCTTCCATCACCTCTAACGAATATATCCCAATAGCCCAGCTGGTAGATAATATTTTTTTATGTGTTTTCTTCTGTTCCTGCAAGAAAAATGAGCAGATTCCCTCCTAGAATGAAATAAATTAATTCTCTACCTTTACTATCCCTGGTGCTTTGGAGATAGATCCTTCTTGTTTTTGGTGAATCTAAGCCTTCCTCTCACCCAATTTATCCAGCAAGACTTTATGACTTCAGTTCACTAATATTTTCTCACTGATTGTGCCTCAGTACATAAGAGCATAAGACCAGATGTTTGGGTTAGGGCATCCCTGGGGCAGGGGCTGGAGCTACAGGTGACTGACATGGGGTCATGGGACAGGGGCAGGGGGAGGCCCAGGGGGCTGCCACGGGGCAGTAGTGCTGGTGGTGCCCTCAGGGTCTGGACATCTGGGTAGCCGTGCAAATTCTCAGCATCCATGGCATCCATAAGCATGGCAAGAGATCTATTAATCCATTTTAACCCACTACATAATTTTATGTATGCCTAATCCCCTCCCTCTTTGTCCTACAGTAGTTTCCTGTCAATTTTACCTAAGAAAACAAATAATTGTTTCTTAATCTCTCCTCATTGCTCCCTAGATAGTCCTCTCTCACACCCCTCCCTCTTAGCTTCTCTTTTTCCCAGACCAGGCTCCCAGCCTCTTTAGCAACTCCATGGACAGAGATCTGGGTGACCAAAATACTCTGATTCTGTCTGTAAAACACACATGCCCCTCAAAAAAAACCCCAAACAAACAAACAAACAAAAAATCAACCAAACAAAAAACAACCAACCAACCAAACAAACAAAAAAATCCCACACCAGAGCTACCTAGTGCTTCCTGGCTTCTTTCCCTGAATGCCCTTTACTGTTTTAGAGATATTGGTCTGCTCTTGGCTCATGTATTCGGACATCTGAGTCCAAAAGAAATACCTAATGCAAACACCCTCAGCTCGGTTCCTGAAGGGGTTTTGCATATGCTCTCTCCTTTCAGTTATCTCATTCCATAACAATTATTGTAGTTGTTCTGAATGCTTATCCTGGATTAAAGGGGGACTGCCATGTGCAAAGGTCCAACAAAGGACATCGCACAGAGAGCTCTTCTTTTCCTGAGATATGAAGAGGGTTGTGCCTGATCCCTGTGCACAGTCTGGACTTTTTGTCTGTTATTCCGTGTGCCTGGACAGCTGAGCAGAGAAGTGGACAGGCGAGGCATTTCTTTCCCATTAAGCATGACAATGAAAAAGCCCCCAGAGCCTATGAACCAGGACTGACAGACAGAACACTGAGGGACATGTGGGACAGGAGTAACTGGACACATTTCTGGCTCGGAAGACTGAGATTGGGATCTGCGGTCCCAGCCCTGCCACAGCAGCTCCCTCCCGGCGCTGGCTGCTGCTGCCCCAGGCACAGGAGCCTTCCTGGGGAGGCAGGCAAGGGACAGAAAAGGGGCTGCCATGGGCACTGCCAGCCCCTCCGCCTTTGCCCACTCCTCCGGACAGTGCCGGGTTTAACCAGCAGATGGTAGCGCTGGCACACGTCTCTGCAGGAAAGTTTTGAGAGAGGAATAACCAGTGAAATAATCGAGGTAAAAAAGACGTGGTGCTGGGAGTGCATGCAACCTCATGCTCACAGGGACCAGGGAATCTCCCATCACTGCCATTTCCATCTCAGAGTGGTGCAATTTTTCTTTTTTACTGTCCTACTTACTGCCCAACCTTTCTACATCGGTTGTCTGAAAGCAGCAGGACACATACAATGCTCAGGGCTTGTCTTAACTGATAGAATAACTGTACTTCATGNTTTTTTTTTTTTTGTGAAATCTAATGTTTTTACCATTCATACATACTCTGAAGAAACCACTGGAGAAGTCTGAAAAAAATGAATGTAAGCACTGTCAGTCCCCGGTTGTCAATGACCTGTAATTAGAGGTATCCTGCAGCACTCCCGGTCTTTGAAGGGTCTGCTTAGTTTTCACATAGCAGCTTGCCTAATATATTTTTCTTCTAGCCTCCATTAGCACTCGACAGATAAAAGATCAGTTCCAGAAAATGGAACATCCATACCTACTGAAATTACATATAATTAACCAATTAGAAACAGAAATCTGTCTCGGTTTTCAGAATGAGTGCTTACTGGTGTATAATACCTTTCAAAGCCCCTTTTCTCTTCTAGGGAAATAATTACTGTTTCTGGCTTCCTAATTTCACAGGCTGGCTGTTATCATTTTCTAGACAGCAGCTCTAAGCAAGAGTCCTTCCCATAATTTATTTTGGGTGAGAGTGATCCTTGGAGTCTTCTCTTAAAAATCATGTAACACAGAACTTTACAAAGCCATTTGGTGTCACAGCCAGGACTCATCACGTCTGTGCTCCATGCTGTGCAACGACTCTGATTTCAGGGAAATGTCTTAGTTCCATGTGCTCTCTAAGATGTTTTGTTTGTCCCACTTCCCACAGTCTACAGCCCAGGAGATGTATGCATTGCATATGATGATCTAATTCAGCTCCATGCCATAGAAATGAATGCCTTCACACACTGACTGCATGCAGGCTAGGCCTCTTGAGTGTAATACATGCTGTGAGTTACCATGGCAGACTTTCTCACAAGGTAATTTAGTAAGATATCCGAGTGACTGCCCAGAGATGTGCATTTGCCTTTGCAAAAACAGAGGCTGCTACTTTGACAGCGCTCTCATTTCTTTGAATCTTCTACAGAAGCTGCCTAGAAACGCACTAGTTTACAGTGAGTTTAGGGGGTAGGAATGGCATCACAAACTTGATGTGTTTGTGCTACTTCTGTTCAGCAAATTGCAGCTAGTGGGTGTAAATATAGAGAGGGCACAGCTCCTTCACCCATCTCTTCTGGCTCCACAAAAGCCATGAAGAAAGGAGACCAGTGCTCTGCTTTGCTCTCTACCACCTGTATGCCTCTGGAATGCCTCTGTGAGAGGGGAATGATGCAAGCCATGCACCACAAAGATCTAAGCACTGGAGAGCCACTGGTTCATTTAATGTGGGTCCCATCTTAAACTGACGCGTATTTTAATGCAAAACTCCAGCTATGGACATCTTGAGACTGCTGTTTCTTCAGCAGAGCTGTATTTTGTGTGCTGGTTGGTAATACGGGGCATGAGGTGTGGAAAACTCACTTCATATCACACATCAGCCTTTGAAGATATTTTGGTTGACATTAAAAACGTAGTGGCTTAACTACCATTTTGGCCTTTACAGACTTGTGTTAAAGTGCAGATATTCAAATATAACCAGAGGAAAAGATTTCTTGGTGGAGTTTTGTACAATTGCTTCTGTTCTCATCTCTGATAATTTTAAGCAATTTTCTCTCCAAGATCCCATTGTTCCTTTCACTAACGCACTTACTGACTCATATCTATGGAAGCACCTTGCCTCCTGGCTTCTTGTGCTGGCTCATTACTTGTATTTATTGCTGCATTTCTCTGAAGCAATTTCATTAAATTCTGCTTTATGGTTATCACAAAAATCTGCTGTTAGTATACAGTGCCCTTTCATGTTCATAGGAAGTGCAAGTTCATTCTGTCTCCTGAATTTTATTAATCTCTTTCAATCATTTAAAAATGAAAAAAAAAAAAAAAACCAAAACCAAAAACCAAAACAGTTAAGTTACTGCAGGATATTTCCTCTTTCCATTAACAGCAAAATAAAGTTAATTTCCTGCAGCTTTCTGCTTTGAGCTATAAAGCTTTGGTGTGGATTACTTTTTTGAGAGCTATTATGATTGTCCACAGGCAGAACAAGTTCAGTAAAATATCAGCTTCTCAATCTCCAAAGAAACATTCATTGGGGAAAACCTTGGAGCTCTTTGTTTGCAGCATTTTGTAGTTACCTAAGAGGCATTTATGTAACCTTCATCTCATGAAGGGTGACCGCTAGCATTAGCATTTTTAAAGTGCCACAATTATGAGGCATGAATGTGAAAATTGTTGAGGGAATTTGAGAACAATTTTGAAAGCAAAAGGCAGAGTAAAAAAACCCAACGACCTAAAAAAAAAGAAAAAAACCTACACAAAGCTAAGAACTATACATTGGCTCAAAGGTACTTTTACATGCACATCCAGGATCAAAAAAAAAAAAAACCAAACAAAATAGACACCTGTAATTTTTGATAGCTATTCTTGATGTTCCAAATGACACTGTCACAAAACTTCCCTTGACAACCAGATCCTCAAAGCTATTCAGATGCCATGGTACAGTAATTTTGTTTGGACCAGAGTGTGAGGGAGAGGCCCTATGGTCTCATGGGTGGCCATCCCTTAAATCTACACATACACTACCTAATGAAATCCTGTTGCATTTTCAAACACATCTCTTTCATTAGCTTCAAAGAAATCCCCATTAGTTTCAAAGAAATTCCTCCTGCTCCACAGTGCAAGGTGTACAAGTGTCCCCTCCATGTCCCTGGTAGTTCCTGGATGCCCCACAGCCAGATTCCATGGCTACAGGGACCTCCTTCCTCTGACATGTGGGTGACCTGAGGGTTTGGAGTCACATACCTGCACTTGCATGGCAGCATCTCATCCACGTGCAAACACAGTGCACGATGAAACTGGAATTAAGGATTCCTTTCAGATGTTTTGTAAGTGCTAAAAAGAAGCCCACAGTTGATTTGGCTTCACTGAGGCTGAACATCTGGGTGCCACAGCACAACCTGGTTTCTGCTCCACACATTGCCAACATCAGGCACCAGACTAGAGAATACTTTTTCTTCCTTCAGACATCTGGGACTGGATGTCTTTTTCATAACGAGGAAGGGGGTTACAAAGTGGAGATAGTATTTACCTGAAACTCACCCACCAAAGAGGAAGGACGATGATTTGTGTGCACCTGTAACAGCAGGGTGGTCAGACTGTAGATGTTATTCCAGCAACACAGAATCATAGGACGTTGTTCACAGCCCTTACCTATCTAAAGAGTCCAAAGTTTTTGTAAGCTTATTTATCGACTAAGTGGGTGAACAAGGAAAGGGTGTCAAAGCGCTGTTAAAGGAATCAGAACAATTTGGCAGTTTTGTTTCATCAAGTATTGGATAACATGCTTCTCCCAGAGAAAAGAAGTGAAAACATGTAGGCTGTCCTGGAGAAGGGTGCCTTGCATTGCCTTTACTAGCTGCTCTGTACATACTGCCAGGCAAGATACATAAACTTTAAAAAGAAGCAGCCATACTGGATGTATTTTCTCTACATCCAGCCTGGTTACCAATAACTTTCTCACAGTTACAACTGGAGTGAAAACCAGCTGCAGATTAGGTATCTACAGTGTTATGTAACTTTAAACAGTAGAGGAAGGAAATTCTACCATAAACCTCAAATGGGCATCCAAAATTAGGAACCTTGCTGTGACTCTGCTCCCTGGTTGTACAGCGGAGACTCTGCTGAGGAGCTACAACAATGCACTGACTAATGTTTGTGTCACAGCAGTGATCAGCCCTAAAGAAAAGCGCTGGATGAAACGAATAACCTTATCACCAGGGCATGGCTTGAATAGCCCACGATGAATGAGGCAGAGTGCCAGCACACTGAGCAACGAGAGGGAACCACGTTACCCCACACACGTCTGCAGTGACAATGCAGGATCTAGGGGGAGAACAGCTATCCTATAGTTAGAGACCACAGCTGGATTCACAGGTCTAAGGAGATGGAACTGAAGCTAAAGGGACAGCATTATTCCTAGCACTGCCCAGCTTTATAGGGATTCATCATGAAGCTTTAGTTGTTGTGATAGTAATTAGTTGATATGGGTTAGTAAGAAATGCACTCCAAAGGAGAAAAAAACAAGAAATTATTTCAAATTATTTCTCTTGCTTCATGTGTGTTTAAAAAAATAGACTTAAAGGAAACAATAGGGGTCATGAAATATTGGTCCTGCCTTTCACAGTAGTATTCAGGTTAAGTCCAGTAAACTTCCCACCCCTAACATCCAAAGCTCTCATCCAGTTATGTCTCCTAGAACTTGGTCCTTTCCTGAGGAAGACCAGCCCTGAGGGTGACTGGGTCCCAGTGCCTGCCTGGCTGGGTGGGTTGATCTGAGTGCTTGCCACAGCTCCTCACAGAGAAAGGCAGGAGAAACTCAACACATCTGTTTAATGGCCCACAGTCCCTCCTTTTCTTTATCCTTGGCTCATCTTTCATCTTCTCTGTTGTTTTGGCACCTGAGATATCCCAAGGATGTGCACACTTCATGCAATCCACGACATCTGAAATAGATGAAAACATACGGCATCTTTCAGATGCTATTTAATTTAACAGTTAACAATTAAGTAATTCACAATAACGTTGTGATGACTGTTGTAAAGACTAACTCATTTTCTAAATCTTTAGAAGCATTACCTGGGTTTCTGCATTCTGTCAGTTTGCTGAGCTGTAAGGAAGGAGTGACAGATGGTCTGCAAACCCAGTGAGTCTGTTGTACATTTCAACTTCCCATGCAGGTAAGCTTTGAAACAGTTTAGTCCAAAAGCCTGCAAACATTTTCATAGCTTTTCTTTTATTGTTCTCCTTGGATGACATGAAAAAAAAAATGGGCTAAGGTGATTTCATTACTCAGAGACATTAATGTCCTCATGTCAGAGGGCAGATCACCTCTACCTTAATAGACTGGAATGCTCACCACAAGAAGTTGTAAGACTTCTGTCAAGGATAGATAGAATTCATTTAACTGGAGAATTGCTGACACTGCATCTATCTTCAAAAAGCAGAAAAGTGTGATCTGGGCAACAAAAAAATTGACACGTCCTTCTCCCTCCAAACAACAGTCCTTGATATTACCTGAAATTGCATAGGGAGGTGCTTTAGTGGTTGAGGAGGTAGAACATAAAAACACATTGATTATCTCAGTAGCCCTGCATCCATGTTTTTCTTCTACCATGGCTTCTTGTCCCTGGCAACAAGGTGACATCGTCACTTTTGGGAAGTTTGGGCTCCCTAAGCAGTTTGAGATCTGAGTCATCCTGTGGGATGAAGAGCTTGCTGAGTAACATCTTGTCTGAAGGGCATCCTTTGTAGGAGAAGGACTGTGATTGTGTAAGGTGTCCAGTCATGCAAGAGGCTCTTGAAGGAGGCATCCCCAAAGACAAATTGTGAGTCACACTGGTTCCTCTGCTGATATCAGGATCATAACCATATCGCTTTGGAAATGCGATCTGTTGTTTAGGTAAGTGTGATGCATGGGCTTGTTCAAAAAGGTGGGATGACTTTTTTCTTTCTCTTCCTGTGGGACATACATTAGATAATGCCAACTCAGGCAAAGGCAGAAGGGAATTTCCAAAATTTGCACTTGTTAATAGCAGTCCTCAAAGGTTTCCTTTGCAATTTATCAGGAAACATGAAATTCTTGTGGTATAGAACACCCTGCAGTGCCTGCACACACAGCTCTTTTTGAATTCTCTGCTTTTGGGAAAACAGACAATTATATGCTGGTCCATAATCCACTCTGCAACTATGGCAGTAAGTAGGCATAATACTAAAATAACCCCAAGAATTTTACATTGAGATTTCAAGATCAAGTTTCTCATTTCAAGCTAGAAAATAAAAGGTTATAGGTTAAACAAATACATACAGTCAGAATTGTTTCTTAACAGTGTATTTCTCTGGGTGCTCATTTTCTCTCCTACTTTCAGGATGCTTCCTGGCCAAAAGAGGTTTAGTACCAATGACAAGGGCTTCTCTTCTGAATGATGCTCTCAGTTCTTATTATAGGGTTTCTTGCAGGACAGCCACCTCAGCATTTTTTCTCCATTTCATTATACAGATTTGGAATATGAATGCAAATGTATTTGGTGGCTCTGCTGGTAGGCTTGGATTTTGGGTTCTTCACTCAAAGATTTTAGGTTCACCCCCAAAAGAGCACTGTGTATATGGACCATGAAAATAATGTGAAGGCTCTTTCTGGAGGTGACGGCGGGGTGTGATGCTGATGAACTCACACCAAATGTTATACAGGCTGCTGGTTATAAATGTCTTCAAGTAATCTTACAGTTTCTGCTATGTTATTAGAGTTCTACACAGAATGTAACCAGGCATTAATGACAGATTATTAGTTACTCTAACTGAGCCCCTCTAAAGTAGGACAAGAATCCTCTGCTTTCGACAACTGTTTCATGGGATCTTACGTCTTGCCAGCATATTTGCTTTAATATTGAGCCTCCACAATCCAGTTTCTCATCTGAGAATAAGACAGAGGGCCCAAAATCCAGAGTATCTGAGGCTAAAGAATTATGGGAAAACAGGGTTACCCTGAAATATGTTTCAGAGGTACCCATTCAAGCAATGTTTGCTCTTTTTGATCCCTTGGTCTGTCTATTCATTCCCAGGCTCTTCAAATGCATGGCCAGGTTGATATTCTTGAAAGAAGCACCTGTATCCCACTGCTGTGGAGATATTTGTCCTTGAAGTTCTGAAAACAAGGAGGACTAAATTACTCTTCTGTACCTTCAAGTACTTTTCTCAAAATGGAAGCTAGATGGATACTATCTTTACAAGAAACCTTTCTACTGGAACATTAGAAAAGCAGTGGCAAGCTGGAAAAGCAATATCAGAAATACAGATTTTATTACTTTATACTGTATAGAAGCCCTGGTACAGGCTTCTCAGAGAGGTTTTGGAGTCTCCATCCTTGGAGATATTTGAAAGCTGTCTGCACCCAGCCCTGGGAGCCAGGTCTAGGGGGTTCTGCTTGAGCAGACAGGTTGGGCCAGATGGCCTCCAGACGTCCTTCATTCTGCCATTCTGCTCAAGGCTTGGCTATGCCTGAAACAGACCAAGACTTCCTGTCAGAGTCTCACACTCATCTTCCGAGCCTCAGGTCCAAGTTTTCCAGTGTGTCCTCTCCTCCTGGCCTTGTTTAACTCTGTACCAATATCCAGTATTTGTGGAAGGTGGTTGCAGATGAGCAATCACAAAACTGTTGACCATGAGGAGGTCAACAGTACACCTTCTCCAGCAGTGTCTGAGTGGAAACTCCAACCTACCAAACAGAGCTGATGCACTTTCGTGAGGAATCCTGCCTTCAGAAGGTTCACATTTTGCCTTTCATAAGAAAAACTCTCAGTAAATGCTACTCCTAAATAGTTTCAAGGTGTCATTTATCACGGCTTTTATCTTTGTCTTTGAAGACTGTTCTGTGAGTCAATGGACCTCAGTATTCGGAAAACTTCCTCATATCAAGCCTGTTTTCCTTTCCTGTGTTTCACCTCATTAGCCCAGGATCTATTTTTCTGTCTTCTCACCCTGCACATGAATAGTCACCTGTGAAAGTAGGGGAAAGTATAACCTGCATCAAAGGGGACTCCATCAAAGCTCTGAGATGGTGTCCATTCCCAGAAAGGAGGGAAAAAGAAAAAGAGGCCTACTATGTGGCAAAACCAATTTCTAGAAAACAAAAAATGTCTGAAGCATGCCAGTGTTTTGAATGGGAAGTCTAATAGTGACTTCAGCTGTTGGATGACAAATAAAGCAATATTTGCCTGGAAGGAAATACTCTGAGAAGGCAAAAGAGGAGTTGAAAATCAACACTGAATATTGATGGTGCAGAAGGCTGCAATTCTTAAAAACAACTGTATGCTCAAGAATTTGAGTGTCTCACTGGCAATAAAGCTGACAAGGTAGGATGAATTTTACAAGGAAAAACAGAGCTGTATAAGCATGACTTATTAACCAATATCCTCACAAGGGATCAGAACAACCACAAAAAGAACTTCCAAATATCCATGAAGGTTTGGGGTTTTTTCCAGTATAAACACAACAAGCTACACAGCTGAGCTGTACATTAGTGGTTATGGACTGACAAAACACTAAAGCATTGTTATGGCAAATGTGTTGGCAAATGTGGTATCAGGCAACTATGTAAGAACTATCAACATGGCTTCTTTTCTGTCACATTAAAGCTAGCTTTTAGGGTGAGTTTTAAGCTATATTGAAGAGAAACATGGCTGATAATGGAGAGTTAACAAGCCGGTAAGCAAAGAGTTCTACAGTCAGCCTCACCTGTCTATTACAGCAAGTGGCATGTGCTGTGAGAGGAGGTGGTGTCAGGAAACCACACTTTTTTAGGAATTTACACAGTTGTTCCTACCTTGAAATACAAGTAATTGGCAAGGATGACAGGTCTTCACTGCTGAAAATAGGTAGCACTCTGCATCTGCTGACGTTCAGTCCACCCTCACTGGATTTTTTTTTAACCTCTACATTACATGCAGAATTCAAAGAGAAATGCCTGCTACGAGGGAACATAAAAGTTATTGCTCTGCAGGGGACACCAACTGGGCACACTCTCCTCTAAATGATCCTTTTGCTGTGAGGAAGGTTTTTACGTATAGGATATGGTGAAGCAGGCATAAAGGATTTTTATCTCTCAAAATATCATTCAAGGGTTGTCATTCAGCTCTACCTGGACAAGAGAGCAACACACATTTGAAAAAACAGAGGATCCCAGAGACTCCAGCTAGGTTTTGAAGATGGTCACCATTATTTTGGTCACTGTTTGGAAGGGAGAACACAAATTGCAGCAGGCAAATACAAGGGATCTGGTTTCGTAAGATACACATTATTATTTTGAATCATGGAGCATATGCGATATCCTGCAAAGCATTTTCGTGAAAGGACAATAAATTTCTACTTAGAGAAGTGCACCAATACAGCTCTCAAGGGAAAGAACAATTCATGGAGAAACTAAAGAGCTGGCCTCCCAGCAACACCAAAGAGGTCAATGTCTTCTGAAGTGGCAGCAAAATACTGCATTCACAGGCAGTCTCACTGTGTTGAAAGGTTTTATTCAAAGAGCTGCAAGTTAATTAGAGGAAAGTTGAAGGGCTGTCAGATAATGCTAAGGTTCATTAAATATTGGCTTCCTGGCCAAAAAAAAAAACAAACAAAAAAAAAACCCAAACAAAAAACAAAACCAAACCAAACAAACAAACAAACAAAACCAAAAAAACCAAAACAAAACAAAAACCTAAGAGAGAGACAGGATACATTTGTTTTAATTGCTTTATGCTTTTACCACATCTTGGCCACCTTAAATATCAACTTCCTACACAGATATAACTGATCAGGCAAAAGGAAGAGGACAGCAAGTGTGCATCACTGTCTTGGCAGGCATTACACTAAGCCAAAAAAAGAAGTAATTAGTGAATGTATTTCTGTTTATATCAGTCTGGCAGACAACGTAACAACAAAGTACCCTCAGTACACACTGGAGCTTTTATAGAGCTAGGGAATGAGACATATAAATGTGACAAGCAGAGTTAAGCAGAATGAATTTTTCCTCCAATTTGAATAAAATCACCTAATTTTGCTTTCTGTAGGCTTATTGGGATATTTTTGCTCTCTTTACAAGATGTTCTCTTTTATATGAATAAAACTTTAGGACTTCAGAGAATCCAACAGGATTTGGATGAAATCTGTGGTATGTGGGCAAATACAGATGCCTCCTGAAGACTAAAGAGAGTAGCAGAACAGAAACAGGGCATGAACAGTCATGGGATCAGAAAAAAGTCATTCAGTGGTTTTGAGAACTCTCAGATCCATAAACCCATTCACATGGCTATTTCTACAGCATACAGATATGGTAATCAGAAGAGCAACCCATTTCTGAGCAAGCTGCAGTACACTGCAGAGAGGCTTAAAGAAAAGTGTGTAGGGGTCTGCAGGTAAAAAAAGGTTTCAAACCATGTTTTTAGTCCAGGCTAACAAGCAAAGCAAGAGTTCATGAGGGTCTGGGGTCCTTTACACATTTGTTGATGTAATTCTGAGCTGCCTGACCATACATATGCATTGTTCTCAGTGCTGATGCTCCTCTGATTTGCAGAATAAATCTTTGTGGGATTTCATGCATTGTTTTTAGAAAAATAATAATTTCTAAATCTACAAAATCTATGGTCACTTAACAGCACGAACCATATCGAGTGTTTACTCAACAACTCCTGCATGAAAAATCTTGACTTGAATTCACTAAATTGTCTCTTCCAGAGAGATTTGAAACACAGTGAGAAAAATTTCAAATTACAGACATCTCTGTCCGAGTTGTTGCAATGCTTCACTGATGATCACTTCAATTTCAAGTTGAATTTGCCTAGCTTCTGCTTTCAGAAGAATGTGTTTTTCCAAAGCCTTCTTCTCCCATACTTTCCAGACACTATTACTTATTTTAGGAAACAATACAAAAGACTTATTCAAAATTATGGGATGTGGAGGGGATGAGGAGCAACCAATACTGTGTTCTTTGGGAGGAAAATGATCTCCAGGAATGGTGCAGTAAATTGCAGCCTCAGCTGTGAAATCTTCCCAGGAAAACTATACAATAGCAAAGTTGCAATAGCAGCTTTGACTTCTTTTTTCTGTTTACAGCTCTGCACAACCTTGCCCTTATCAATGATCATTAGGGACTGTGTTCAAATCCTGTAATTCAGTCAGATGGAGAGAACCTTCTTTGACAGATGTTTAGATACGGGAGAACAAGGAAAACACCTCCTCCCTCCCCCTTCTGATGTTTTCCGTGGAGTTTGTCCCAAGCATATAGCTTTTGCTAACAAGGCTCTGGTCATTGCCATCTGATTTTCCTGCCAGGCATGGTTCTGTTACTCTTTCTGGTGTCACCTGCAGGAAACAAAGCCTAATGCATTGAATCAGGCATCTCAGAGGGACTCCATCCCTGATAAGCAGCACCTGAAGCAGCCTCCTGCATCCCTGTCCCAGCAGGGATGTGGAGAGGGGCCACACAGCCCAGAGTACCCCAAGCGGGGCTTGCTGTGCCCACCAGTGTGACCCAGCATTGCAGGGCCAGCCTGAGGCACTTCTGGTCCCCCCAGGCTGTGTGGGAGTCCTGCAGCTGACTCCCCTCAGGTGCACTGCTAAAAGTGCAGACAAAGCCCCTGAGTTTTGTATATAAAATGGTCTCTGCTAGCAAAAACCACTGCCTGCATGACCTTAGGGTTACAGGGACACTCAGACTTCTCCCCCCGCCCCAGGGAAACAGCAAGAGGAAAGGGAGGACATGGTCTTTTGAACATCTGACTCATTCTTCCTTCAGGCTAAACAGCAGGAAAGTAGGGAAGCTTCCAGGAAGAGATTATCCCACAGAAGATGGAATCATATTGCGTATGTACAATGTGAGGATGACAAAAGGACACCAGTACTTTTTATCCGAATGATACATTTTTTAATTCACTGCTAATTCAATGGCTAGTGTCCATCCACAGGTCAGTGTTTTATTAGTGTTACATCACCCTGTGGAACTGGCAGTCTGGTAAAAATGAGAATTTCTTTTCCAAAGAAAACCAAAGACGTCTTCATATCCCTGGTCAAAGCACGAAAGGATCCTTGCATGCAGAGCAGCAGGGCTATGGCAGCACACACATTTCTGTGGATGCAGGGACATGCACTCTTGCCTTTCCCTGTTTGTGCTGATAGTGGTGTGGAAACGCTGTGCACAGGGAAGTCTTGAGATTGATCTCATAGCAGGGAGCTTTTACGTGAGCCTTAAACCACTAAACATACAAAAATACATGAAAAAGTGTATTCTGGAGGACAGGTCTAACCAGCTCTGCCATGCAGCTCCCAGCGTTGTCTTTTGAGTTACACCAAGGACTGACCTGCAGTCCAGCTTAGAAGAGTTACCCCTACTTCTTGATCTGGGGAGGGCATTGTTCACTCTGACTGATTGAACACCTCACTTGCCTTGTTACATTGGCGTCATTATCAATGACAACCTGACCTTCTATAATCCCCAGTGAAAGTGCACTTTTTCTTTAGCTGCTTTTCTTATTAAGAGGATGAATCCTTGTGTGAGGTAATTCAGCTGCATATTTCTTTGAGGGTTTTTTGGCCTGTTTTGTGATAGCCTTCTCTTCCCTTCTGTCCTTAATCCTTTTTTTTCCTGGGTGTTATGTTATTTATTCAGTCTATGGTTTCCCTCAGGCTTATTATCTGGTGAAGATCTCGAAGATAAATTTTCTTGTAGACCTCTGTGAGTGCACAGGGAAGAGGTTTGTTGAAGGGTATTATATAGCAAAAAAGGACAGTGTAGATTATTTGTTATCAAGATGAGTCTAACAAGCCAAGAATATTCTAGTTATACAGTGAAAAACAGGAAAAAATGGACAGTATCTTGTAAAGAACCTTGTAATTGTCTCTTGCATGTCCCTTTGCATGCTTAACCTGAGTTGTCTGCTTCTGCCAGGTTGAGGATAGCCACTGAAATCTCCACTGAGGGTTGCTCTGCAGGCACATACACATCCTTTTTCTTTTGTTGATGTCCTGTTTCAGCACGTGCTGGTTTCCAACTTGGATGGAAATTGAGCTCGGAAAGAGGTTGCCAAGGGTTTTCTCCAGGATAAGAGCCACCTTGTGTTCAATATGCAAAACTATTTGTGGGATTTTTTGTTTAAAAGGGTAACTTTGTTTATCAGAAAATTCCTTTTCTGTCTTTTCCTCATGTATTTAATCATTCATAGCAAGCTAATGCTTTGTGAGCCTCTGTTCATTAGAGATGATGTTTTATTGATAACCTTCAATCAAGTTGCACCCAAGGTCATGCGTGAATGCAGCTCATCTCTACACCTCAGTTTCCATACTGTGAAAATGCCAACTCTGAAAAAATGACAAAGTGTGAGTGTCTCAGGGCTGTGTGCTCTTCTACCTGACGTTTTGCAAGCCTGACCACCAGAATGGGGTGTACCTCTCTATAAAGCAGAAGAGAGAAAAAATGAGAGGTTCAGAGCCAGATAATCAGGATTAGTATGCTGAACAATGAGACATTTAATATCACCACTCAGAAATACAGGGAAGAGAATTAATCCCAGCCTACTGTGGGATATGGGCACCTACCTCTCGGCCACAAATCCCCACCTGGCAGTTTTGCACTCAACCCACCCCTCCACTCTTCCCTTCTCCCCAGGTAAATGCTTAGCCAAGATTTACCGTAAGAACTCAGCTGGATCACTAAGGTTTAATCTTTTTCTCCAAGGCAATAAGACTAAGGCTATTCAGTTTGTTAAAGGGTATTCAAAGTTATTCAAAGTATTTGGGTTGGTTTTTTGTTTTTGTCTGTTGGACCCTCCAACCAGAGTGTTCTAATCATAAACCTAAAGGCTAAATGCAGTCTGATATGTGCTTTGGACATGAGCAGATATGCCTGTTGGAACTCCTCCATGTTGGGGAAACCTCAGCATATGTGGGATCTAGTGGCTGGACAGCTGGTTTTGGAGAGGGAGGCCATAGGATGACTCAAGAGAACACAGCTTCTGCATGCTGGCCCTGCCACTTGACTGTCACTGTGCTGGGACAATCTTGCGCTGATGTGGTGTAAAGAGACAGATTGGCAGATTGGGCTTCTCTACCAGCACACAGAGAGGCATCTAAGTTGTGGGTGCCAGGAGGATGCAAGCATGGGCCAAGAGAGGGGCACACAGACTTGCAAGGCTTGGAAACATCATTTCTACTTGGAATATTTAAATCTAGCTAGAGTTCAAATGAATGCTGCACTAGATATCCATATGCACTTCCAGGCTTTCAGCTCTAGATGAGACAGGTTTTAAAGGATCACAACTTCAGACTTAGGCAAGGCTTAAGTACTAAAAGCCTTTTGTGGCTCTATTCCCAAGTCATTTGGAGTAATTAGCTGCCTATTTTCCAGGGAAAAAGAAGAGCATAAAAGGATATGTATAGAAGGTCAGCTGTTTCCCATTAATCACTCTCAGTAAGGATTGTAGATGTAAGAAAAGCTAAGCATCCTCCTGTCTTCATTTCTCTGAATGCTAATCTCATCCACAGACTGGCTTGGTCTCTACTGCACTCCCCAGGTTTTGCTGGGAGCACATCCCAGAGGAAGTCTTCTGCATTAAGTATGGATCTCTTCTTGCCATGTGCTTCCAGCACACTGATTGTCCACAGCAGACATTTGGGACATCATCTAACACAGACCTGTGGAGCTTCATACATGAACCATCTGGAGAAGAACACCAGCACTAGGAAAAAATTACTGCAGCCACAGGAGAAGTATGGTCCCCTCTGAAAGGGGGTACACAGAACAGAATATCTTTGGTGCAGCTGGATTGGCTTTGGCTGTGTTGCTCAATTCACATGGATGCAAAAGGAGAACAAGGAGAGGTGAAGCCAAACATTTATTCAAACTAATCTTTTGCTCTTTTCTACTGGAAACATACATTTAGTCTGAGAAAAAACCCAGCCCAGACTCCTGATGAGAATTTTTAATTGTTTATTTCTAATATTATATCTATTGGCCTTTCTCGTCCACCATATCCCAAGGTCTTAACTTTAATCCCAAGATGCTGTAATGTTGCAGAAATGAATCAACCAAGGTGCTTGCAGGTTGAGTTTTAACCAGTGGGTAAGCCAAATTGTCCTTTAAAAATTATTTTCATCAAGATAGCCTGGACTGAACATTAATATAAATATACTTGCGCAAGTATGACCATTATTTCAGAAGAGTCTCAAGTAAATCCAATGACATGCCTTTTCAACTCCCTCAGACCTTAAGTGAGTAAACTCTTCTACATTGGGAATGCTTGTGAGTGAGGAAAGGGGAAGGTAAAAAATAGAAATAAATTTCCTAAATAGAACACAAGTGGGAAGTATGCAATATTTCAGGTTATTTTAGAGGACTGCTCTGTATTAAAGCACTGGAAAGCATAAAAAAAGTAGACAAATCATGCAGCCTGAGTTGATTAGAAACTGTTTTGATGCAGTAAAAATTCATTACATACTAAAGAACATACAGTTTTTACAGGCTTCTAGATTAAGAAGGAAGAAAATGCCAGTTATTGAACCTGTTATTTAAGTGATTTTAATATAATACTAGTCTCATACTAATTTAAAGTGTGATATTAATTCAGATGTGATAATAACTTGCAGATGTTTTAACACCATCCATTTTAGATGACTGCATCAAACTGCCATTAATTACAAGATGCTACTTTTGTTACAAGGACTGTTTAGAAAGTCTTGATAAGTTTCATGAAAGCTAAAATATGTCAAGAGTTACTAAGAGCTCTCTTGGCAACAGCTGAATTCACTGCTGGGAGAAAAGGCCATAAATGAGTCTATTTTTACCTCTATGACCAACATCAGTGCTGGAGTAGAGCACATTTCCTCTGTCACTGCTGAGGTCCAGGGCACTGATGAGTGCTATGGAATGGCAACTGAAGCTGTTCTACATGAGAAATCACAAGATCTACCTGTGAGATCCACTGAAGCCTTGAATTCAATTCTCACTCAAATAAACCAAACTGTCTGCCCTTTTCCATCTGGAAAACTGAATGTGGCAGAACTCTGCTGCTGTCATTCCTTGATACTGCCAGAGAAGGCTCTGTTCCATCCAAAACTGGAATAATAATTTAAAAAAAAATCATCAGCCTAACCAGCAAAATTGGATTTCCATTAGATAAACAAATACTTTGTGGTAGTGTCAAATTAGTTTAATTTAAAATGTTTTGCTATAAATAATCTGTAGCAACTTTGAAAGGAAAAAACGTTTAAAACCATTTAAGATGCTTATTTTGGTAGCTTCGATTCTCCTTTTCATTGTTTTGCTGTGAAACTAAACTTTGGCAGAAAGTGACACTTTCCCAAGAAACTTTAGTTTCCACAAGTCACAGTGGATGATTCGAGTAAGTTTTTCTTGAGTCCTTAGCCTTCCCCATAGATTGTGTTTCAATGCCTGTGTCAGTACAGGTGTGCAACCCAAACTACAAACCGTCTCCTCAAAATCCACTTCCAGTGAAGAGCAGAGGGAAACTTGTCTCCCCTGATCTGGCACCTGACGTCCCTTGTATTTGAATTGATCACTGCAGTTTGATGTGGGAAAGGACATAAGGAAAACTCCCTTTAAGTAATTTTTAAACCCTATTTTTTATCTCAATAAGACTTTTATTACTAAGCCTACTTACTCCAGCAAAGTAGGTAAGCACTTGTTTACAATCACTTCCTGATTGCTCCTTTACAATTGTGAAATTAAACTCAAGGATTTATGCAACTTTTTCTGTTTCTTGAGATTCTCTCATTTATCACATTCAGTGGTCTGCAGGAAGGTATATGCCCTTTCTGACAGCCAGTTTCATCAGACCCTCTTGACTTTTATGCTTTTTGAAGAATGAATGTGTTCAGACAATGCCAGGGATTGCAGTCCATCCTGTGCTGATAATTTTCAAAGGTCACTGAGTCAATGGCAGGTCTTTGTGACTCTGTAGGGTTTGCATGGCATGGATTTGGCAGCAGGGGGACTAGAGAAGTGGCTTCTGTAAGAAGCTGCCAGAAGCTTCCCCCATTTCTGATGGAGCCAATGCCAGCCAGCTCCAAGATGGACCCGCTGCTGGCCAAGGCCGAGCCTATCAGTGAAGGTGGTAGCTCCTCTGGGATAATGTATTTTAGAAGCAAAAGAGATACGGAAATTAAAATATGTGACAGAAAAAAACTCTGTAGACCCCAAAGCCAGTGAAAAAGGAGGCGGAGAAAGTGCTCCAGGTGCTGGAGCAGATTCCCCTGCAGCCCGTGGTACAGCCAGCGGTGAGGCAGCTGTGCCCCTGTTATAGTCTGGCACCAAGGCCGCAACAGAATTCTGCAGCAACGACCACGGGCGGTGGCTCTGACCCAGCCGAGTCTTGGAGCCCCCGGCACTAGCCCCAGTCCTACGCCTAGAGAGGCGAGAACCACGCAGGCTCTGGGGATGTTTCCCGTCTAGGCAGACACTAGCCCAGGGGGAGACGCCGAGGCTAGGATGGAAACAGAGCAGGAGGCAAAAGAGGCAGGAGGAGAGTTGTCACGATCCTTTATTACCTTGAATCGCAGAATAACTCCCTGGAGTACGATGCGCCACTTCTAGAAATCAGGCCAAACAGTCTCCTTTTATAGGGGGGTGGGGAAAGGGGAGGTACAAGGATGGGTCCAATGGAGACAAAGGAGGTAGGAGGGAACTGGGGTGCACAAACCAATTAAAAATATTGAGGGGAGGGTACAAAGAGTCTTGGCCTATCAGCCATCGAGGGGCACAGAACAGTCCAGAAGGGGAGGCGGTGTCCAAGGGATGGGAGGCAGGGACCTCAGGGATCCACACCTCTGCATGCGCCTGCAGCCCATGGAGGACTACGGTGGAGCACAGATCCACCTGCAGCCCATGGAGGACCCCAAGCCAGAGCAGGTGGAGCTCAAAGGAGGCTGTGAACCCACGGGAAGCCCACACGGGGCAGGTTCCTGGCAGGACTTCTGGACCTGTGAAGAAAGGAGCCTACACTAGAGCAGGTTTGCAGGCAGGACTTGTGGGCTGGTGGGGACTGGCGCTGGAGCAGCCTGTTCCTGAAGGACCAGCACCCTGTGCAAGGAGCCCACGCTGGAGCAATTTGGGAAGTGCTGCCTGTGCGAAGGAGTCACACTGAGGAAGTTCGTGAAGGACTGTTTCCTGGGAGAGGAACCCTATGATGGAACAGGGGAAGAGCATGAGGAGTCCTTCCCCTGAAGAAGTCGCAGCAGCAGAGACAACATGTGATGAGCTCAGCCCCCATCCCCATCCCCCTGCACTGCTGCAGGGAAGGAGGTAGGGAACTTGGGAGTGAGCTTGAGCCTGGGGAGAAGGGAGGGGTGGGAGGAACTTTTTTTAAGATTTGGGTTTATTTCTCACTACCTGTTGACTTACACCAGGCCAACATAGTTCCAAATGCCGGCGTTCACAGGGCCAGCATAGTTCCTGCCCCTGCACTGCTGCAGGGAAGGAGGTAGGGAACTTGGGAGTGAGCTTGAGCCTGGGGAGAAGGGAGGG
>VWZT01009467.1:176864-196022 GCA_013397055.1 Pachycephala philippinensis | reverse complement strand
GTTTCATCTGTTCTGGGGAATCTCACAGCGCTGAAAGAGTTAATCTTACCCAGTTACATGATCTCTGCCGGGTGGCGGCCAGAGCTCTTTCGGTGTAGAATTTAATTTTTGGTGGCCACCCTGGAGGCTTTGCTGGACCTCCAGCGAAGGAGAAGCAGCTGAGATCTTAGCCCAGCCACGCTGTGGCCAACCTGGCCGGGCCGCAAGGAGCAGGGCCACGTGGGCCAACCCCACCAGGCCGCATGGGCCCCGCTAAATTTTACCTAAATTTACCTCTCCTAAATCTGCAAGCAAGAGAGGTTTCCCAGGGTTTGTTCGTTCTTCAATGTGGTGCACAGAGGCATGCTCAACTCTTAAGTGGCTTAACAGGGTTTTCAGTATTCAATATAGCCAGCTGATTGGTTTTGTCAGGTCTGGAAGAAGCGGTCAGCAGCCCCTCATAAAATAATCACTTCTGTGGCTGATGAGTTTCTCCTTAACTAAAAACCAAGCTATGATAAACCATGACAGCTGGATTTCCTAGCCAAGTTTCTTCTGACTGTGAAACTCTGTTCTAGCAGCTCAAACCACGCAGCTTGTAATAAGCAGAGCTTCTTGGTGATAACTTTAAGCTCTCTAGCTCTCTACCAATTAGTTAGGAGCAGGTTTTTAGATGCAGAAAATCATTCATTTTCCTAACAGACAATCATGTTGTTGTTACATGTGGCTTTACGTCATCCAAATCTTTATGTTGCTTAATGTCTGTTTAGTTCCATAGAACTGATCAAAATATGAAAAAGGTTCATAGAAAATTTTAGTTTCTGGGTCCTTCAGTCCGAGGACTGGGAAGTTTTTAAGTCCAGAAAATAAAGACACTCAGTGGAAAAATGTTACAGGATGAAGCCTACCCAAAAGTGGTGCTCAGGTAAGTAAAACCTTGACTACATCTGCCCAGGTCTAACATGTTTGATGGTTCTGGTATGTATGAGTTTCTCCTTAACTAAAAACGCAATTGCTACAGGAAAACCTATCTCAAAAGCTCCCTACTGTATCTGCCCCTGTTTAACTATTCATGACAAAGAAATAAAGATGAACAATGCAGATTGAACAATTTTAGATCCTTACACATGTTTGATGGTAGTAACAGCTCCTTGGTTTAGTTATGGCAAAATCCTTGTTGGGGTAACCAACAAGGCCATGGGCTGCTTATGCCAAACACGTAGACAGGATAGCAATTAGTGGTGGAAAAAACAATGCCTTGGGAAGGCGTGTGTCCGAGAGCAAGCAGAAGGCTGAACAAAATCCACTGTGTGTAAAGGGCTGGCCACCAGCTAGGAGCCAGACTCTTCAACTACATGCAGCAACTACCTCTTTCCCCAAGTCCGTGGTGCTGGTTACTGCTACCACTGCGCAGAAGTCATTTGATAGAAGGGTTTGGGTTTTATGTCTGAGCATGTAGAACAGAAGTCATTATACACATGGTAGATCCATCCCACTTATTATATAGTACTGTACAGGTTTTAGATTGCTGAGTGGTGTAATTCTGTTCTTTTGGCTATCTCAGCCCTAAATTTTCCCATGCCTGAATCAGACCTTCATGTCTCTCTCTCCCTTTCTTTATACCTCTGGAAAATTTACATCTTGATTGAGCAGCATAAAGTATTAATAATCATAATATTGACAGTAACTAAATATTTTGTGTCTGTGCTCTATTAAGATATTTCCCCAGACCTCTATGTTCAAAACTCACAGTTCACCCTCATCCTTAGGCCAAATTATAATATTTATAACATGATATAACACTTCAGAATAGATAAATTTGCAAAGAGAGGATATGGATTGTATAATAATAAGGTGAAATGGATTTAAAGGTGTGTAAAACACAGTGGTAAAAATCAGTTTTAATAATACATACACTTTTTTATTAGTTTCTTATTTATAATTTATGAGGGTTAATTATTCTTCTATTGCCTCTGATAAGGCTACATAAAGGGTGAAATGAAAGAGTAAAAGAGTAAAAGGTGAAGACAAACTTCTTTATAAAGCTATTTGACATTTCCAAAATTTACAAGTTGTATATGTGCAGAATAATTGCATGGCACATGCTTTATTTGCTCATTTGTTTGGTTTTCTCTTTAAAAAAAAACCCAGACCAAACCAAACCAAAACAAGCAAAAACCAACGAAACAAAAAAGAGTTAAGCAATATTCAACATGGCAAAGCCCCTATAGGATAAAGATTATGTTCAGTGCGTGTCACTGAAGACGTAACAATGACTTAAGAAACTACTAAAGAATTTCTTCTTTTTCAGTATCACTTTCTTAGCAGAAAAATGGAGGTAGAATAAAATTAATTGACAAAATCAAGTAGCATAATCAAGGCATTGCTTTCTGCTTCTGGAAACCACACTGACTTTATTCATCTCTGACTGGTCTGCAGTTAACAGTCCTTCATGATCCATTTAAGCAATTTATGATGTGCAAAGTTTTCAACCTAAAGCACATAAATATAAATTAATAGTTCAGAGCTGGTGAAGTCTAAGTATTCCCAAACACAACAAAATACTTACTTTATGTGTGATTTTCATGAATATGTGGAATTAGGAGGCCAGTTATATCCCTAACTTCTTTTGAATAACTTATGTCGTAGTTTTAGACAATTATGGTTTCAAGTATGTCTCAACCATGTCTTGCATTATGTTCAGGGTTGCAATGCAAGTGAGTCAAGAATTTAATCCAGTTCCCAAATTTCTGAATCCCAAGCAAGCTCTTTAAGTATTGCAAAATTAAACTTTCCTGTGTCTATGCAGACATCCAAAAATTAGAGTAAGAACAAAACAGCTTTTTCTGATGTTTTTAAAGTTCACCTTCTTTATCCTAGACAATTGAGAAATGCAGTAACTCCGATCATAATAGGTATGTTGGGCCGTGCATATCACATTTATATTATATTTTACAGAAAGTAGGATTTTGTTGTTTTGTTGTTCTGTTACTCTAAAAAATACCCCTAAAATATCTTAAATATTGCTTCTTATATATTCAACAGAGAGATGAAGTTCATATGGAAAATATGCACTCAGATTTGCATATGGATGTTTCAACTCCCTTTCCTCCTGGCACAACATGCTGTGCATGCGCAATATTGAAATTTAACAGTAATATGCCAAAGCATTTCATTCCCCTGTAATTCGCTTGTAACAGTGAGATTTGTCTGCTTACTTCTTTGGCATAAATCTCCAACATTAACAATTGTTATAACAAAAGAAGGAGCTAGAAAAGAGCCAGTTTGAGCCTCTAAACATCATACATTTCCAATACACAGTGCACTTATTTCCTAGTCATGAGAACTGACATGGTGTGTGGGACCTGAAGGATGTGTTTGCAAATGACTTTCAGAGAAAGCTGAATATGTAATCAAAGTTATTTATGAACTTGCTGCAGCAGAACTCTCTTGTAGTAGCATGAACTGTATTCTCAGTCAAAAAATGTCATTGATACTGTTCTCCACAAGAAGCCTCTCTAATGTAAATGCCTTTGTCAGCATGGGGGATAGGAAAGAAGGAACAAGACAAATGGGAGCTTTCAGTTATCACAGCCTTCAAGCAAAACATGAAAGGCAGAAGAGTTTTTACACACACAGTCAACAAAAAGACGCTAAGACTCAGGTATTCAAATTTCATGAAGATATTGCATATCTAACTGCAGTAAAGTAATTCTAAAGTAAAAAGTGGAAAGCATAAATTTAGGGTCAGAAAAAAACAGACATAGCTAACACTACACTTTAGTATTCATGTTAAAACCTACAGAAACATATAGGTCAGAATGCATTGACAATTTACATCAAATGTGACAAAGGTTGTTGCATTAGACTTATTTTCTCATCACCCATGGATTTGCTTTGATTGATATGCAATTCAGTTTACTGGGGTCATCCCACTTGTTCCTTTCTAAAACCACTTCCAAACTCATCACCATTTTTTACTTCAAATATTTTGTAATTTTGCTTAGTTCAGAAAAAGAGAAAACTTTCCAAAGTGAATCCTAAATAACATTTGCCTGCAAGAAATTCAGAGCCAATTTTCTTACTGATTTTCACTAGAAAAATTAGCACAAGCCCTGTGCTATATGCATTAAAACCACATGTAATGACAACAGTAGCCAGTGACTGCTTGCTTGTGTTTATAGAGTAAATCCATCAGAAACCTAATTAATCTCAGACTCAGGATCAAACTTTGCTTCCTTTCAGCTTCCACTCTTGACCTTAATCTCTGCAAGCCAAACCCATTCTATTAATATAATGATGGCTCTGATTGTTGTACTGGAACAGCTCCAATAATTGTTCAGAGGCAAGAAATTAGGGAGATTCTGTCTCCCAAATTTTGTTTTATTAACATGGCTTGATTTATCAGTCAAAGCCCAAAGATTTAATACCAGTAGAGTAACCCAAGAAAGAAGGAAAGTTGATATATTTTCTTTTAGAGGGGCCCCTGGGAAGCTATTTACTCAGCTCCAGTAAAAGCAGGAAAGTACTGAGCTCCATTTTCTTTAAATATCTCAGAGATTATCCTAGCATTCAGCAAGAACTAGAAGTATAGTACTGGCTAAAATATAAAAAATAAGTTTTTGTGTTTTATTATGACAACTGGGAGGTAATTTTGACTTTTTTTTTGAGTTGAAATATAGTGCATAGGCAGACATAATGCTGTGTGAGGTTGTCAGCTAAAACAAACTGAAGTCATTAAAAAGAGTAGGCAATGTGGGAAACAACTCTGTATCAGTAGGGACAGGCAAGTGCAATGTAGTTAGCTCTTTTCTATTTATGACTTTGCAGGGACAATATACAGGCTTAGATAAAACCTTTTTTTCCATTCTGTGCTCATGCGTAAAATTCAAATTGTGATTCCTAAAGTCAGTATAACGTCCTTATGCGCAGTGAAGGAAAACCAATAAGTGGAAATTCTTGGGTTTATGTTTAGGTATTTCTTCAGATTAAACTGACCTTCTCACAATGCGGATGTCACAGCTACATTCTTTTTCTAATAATCTCTTGCCAGGAGGTATTCCTGTCCACCCTTGCTCTCCTTGATATCCTATCCAAATAAAAAAAAAAATTCCAATTTTTTTCTTCACAGTGTTTCTTCCTTTTTCTCCTCCCCTCTTTGCTATTATTGTATTGATTTACTGGGAACTTAACGGAATTTCTGCATCTATCTTCTCTTTACTTAACACACTATTAGCTCCTTCATCAACTTTTCCATTTTCTTCTAGTCCTCAGGTAGTGTATCTCAGGCAGCTCACATTTTTACTTTCATTGAATACCTGCTTAAACGCAATCATAACATTTACAACAAAGATTTTCCAGAATCTGTTTGTCGAGAAGTGCTTGATTGAAGAAGTAACATTTTCATCATGTGATCTTTATAGTCTTTCCACAAATTCAATAACTAAATACAACCCACCTGCCCACGTTAATAACACTTTCTTAAAGGCCCATTTCTGCATGACAGTCTGCAGAATGCCCCACAGTGAGTTTCTGTTATTATCTGATTATTATGTTTATTGAGAGCTGCCTCTGCCTGAATTAAGGTGCAAATGAGACCATGTGTTGAAGTCAATAGATGGATTTTATTTAACAGCAAATGTGAGGTAGAGATATTGAAAGAAATAGGAAAAAAAGAGAAGGGGAAGAGAAAGAGAGTGACAGACGGAGATTAAGAAGTAAGATAATCACCCCCCCTGTGGATCCGGTGGCATCCCATTGATCCTCATCTTCTGGTCTTCTCAGTGGGTGAAGGGAGGGGTGGGGGGGATTTCCTGCAAAACATATGGATGAATATACAATGGATTAATATGCATTCAGGTATAC
Source organism: Pachycephala philippinensis (assembly GCA_013397055.1). Lineage (NCBI taxonomy): Eukaryota > Metazoa > Chordata > Aves > Passeriformes > Pachycephala > Pachycephala philippinensis. Next base: position 190,178 of record VWZT01009467.1, on the reverse strand, counting down.
ATGGGAATGCCCAAGCACCTGCCCTATGGGGGGAGTTCTACACTATCTTTTGCAGTGCACTCTGGGTCTGTTGCAACGCTTTGGATCATGTGCAGTCCTCTGGTGGAAAGCTTCAGGAATGAGTCTGCGGGGTGCTTCAGGGGTCTTTGATAGTTTACAACAACTTCTAAGACAAGACAGCTGCTTCTCATGTGAATGTCCCTCGTGAATGTGACCTTCATGGCGAGGGTGGAACAGGGGAGGGACTTTTAAAACTGAGCCAGTTTGTCTAAGGGAGGACTCTCCAGAGGATCTGCTTCTTATCTGGCTTGTTGTCTCTAGTGATGGGTGTTCACCTCTCTGTACCACAGGTTTCACCATCACACACCCAAACCCTCTCCTTGTCCCTCTTGGTTGTGGGGAAAGAGTGTGTAAACCCAGTCCCGCCAAATGAGTCTGTGGGCTATGGCCTCCCTCTCAAACCCAGCCAGAGCTGATTTTCAGTACATCTGCTGGGTTTGGCTTTCCTTGTGAATACATTCCTCTCCCCCAGCCTTGTTTACTTCTTCCTATTGGACAGTAGTACCCTCTTTATCTTATCTCAAACTGCCGTCAGGTTTCTTAACTTACTGTCCAAATTTGCGTCAGGAGGCATATTCAGGAGGGTAAAGTTTGATGATCCCAGATGAGCAGTTGCTTCTTTCCATATCTCGCTGCAATGGGCAAAGTCCTTTGGTGATTTTAACCATGTTTGAGCCATTAACCACTTCAGTCCCACAGTTCCCTCATCTGGTAAAGAGTATTTATTCCTGTGCTAAAAATACCCTCAGGAATCCTGAAGTAGGGATCAGGACTGTGGAAGGTACAGGCTTTACCCTGCTCTCCCAGGGTTGTGGATGGGAGACCATGCCTGCAGGACAGGAGACAGATCTTCTATCACTTCACAGCAGTTGCCCTGGCTGGTGTCCCTGGTGGACCTTTTGACCCAGTCAATGGCTTTCAATCCCCTTGATTTATTTAGAGACTGAAATTGTGCCTTTCTTGCTATAAAAATATCTCCACATCAGATTTTTTGTTACCATGATTACTCTGTCTTGGCTTATACTGTTCATCAGGAATTAATACAATCTGTGATTCAAGAGGTCATAAGAAATTATTTTATTACAAGATACAGACTATTCCATCCAAAGTCAGCTCTGCATACATACTGACTATTATCGCATACATGTCAAGGAGAAAGAGTGTTAAGATTTTGTGTGTCTTATGAGCTTTGATTTTTTAAAGTGTTACCACACCAGAGGGACAAAAAAAAAGCAATTTCAAACATTGCCCTCTGATAAAAACTCTGTAAGATAGGCCAGTGAAAGCAGGGCTTCTCTACAAGATAAGAGATGCACATCTGGAAAGATACATGCATTCAGCACATTAATTGCACAGATATGCTGCACAATATTCAAATTCATAGGTGTGAGGAGAAGGAATATTACTCCACAAATGCTCGGAATGAACTCACATTGGATGACAGGTTATTTGGCTACACAGTACAAAACAATTACAGCAAATCTCAGTAACTTTCACCTGCAACAAAACAAGCTCTAATAGCAGATTCAAAATCCTGTGCAAATACATTAATATTACCTTTAATATCATCATGAACTGAATATAAGTTGAGACAAATGGACAAAAGAATTTTGCATAATAAGAATTATTAAAGGTTTTATGCCTCATTATTTTTTACCATTATTAAAGTTTTTCTACTATTTATATTGCAAAGCAGATATGAAAAGTGTGTTTCTGTAAAAAGGTGAATTCAAATACACTCTTTTGAAACATGTCTGCTTTTGAATTTGCCCCAAATAAAACAGTAATGGTTCTAAATTGCAAATATATTGATTCAGCTTTTGCACTGTGGACCACACAGAATACCACATAATTTTGCCCCATTTTCTTTCTTCTCAAAGCTGGTACGTCTTTACCAAAATGCAGCAGCCCACAGTATCACAGGGAATGTGATGTGATCACAGAGAACTTTAACAGAAAGGCAGTATGAATCATAGCCCCTGGGAAATATTATGACAGCTTTCAAAATGAGAAATGTATGTCTTTATAGACAGAAGTTGAATTTTGCATGAAAATTTGTAACATTTTTATTGCTTATGTTGTGATTCACTATTTGCCATTTGCTTTTTGAGCTCCCCAGTATTCTTTCTGCTTTTTACCAGTGTCTAAAAGTTTTAGGCATAAGAATATGGGCTGTAATAAATCCCAAATATTTAATTTTAAAAATTAAACACACATTAATAGAAGCATCTTCATTTGTACAATAAAGCAATCAATACATGTGCTGATGGTGGGGTAGGATAACTCCTAATAGTACAGAATAATTAGCAGCATGTAGATTGGGGAAACATTTTTTTCCACATCATTTCCACCCCTGCTATTCTTGTTCATCACAGAGCATCTCTTCCCTCACAGCAAGCTGCTCCTCATGCTGCTTGACCATGAGCAACAAGGGCTGATCTGAGGAGAGGGTTCTACCGAGTTACAGGGATCTGAGTAACTTCAAACCACCTCTAAGTAAGGATTATATAACACTGAACGTAGTATTTTTCCATGCTTCATGAAGAAAACCCTCACAGAGAGGGACAAGCAGGTCCATCCCCACCTCACACCCCATGGCACCCACCAGGCACCAGCTGCCATTTGCCCCCACACGCACAGGGAACCTTCCCTGAGCTGCTCCTTAAGGGCGCCCTGGTCCTTGTACAGAGAGACCACCAGAGCACACTCGCTCAGCAACAGAAAAGAGTCATTTGCAGTCAGTAATTCGCTGCAAATGTTCCAGTTGAAGCACAGAGAACAAGCAAGGCACAGCACCAGAGGCCTGGGTGTCAGCTGGGCAGCTCTTGGCCAGGTGGCAAGGGATGAAGTGCCACCTGTTCACAGCCAGATTCCCCCTCTGCTGTCCATACCCGCCCACATCCTGGTTTTTTCCTCTCAACTGCCCAAACAACTGCCGACCAGCTCCTCAGGCATTTCCCTGGCCCCTGCTAGGTGGCTGTCCTGGTGACCTGGCTCAGCTCTTGCAGGACTGAGGTCCTCCCACACTGAGGTGCTCCCATCTCTGCCATGGCCACGCAGGGATGCCGTGGTCCCAGCGAACGGCCGGCAGCTGAGGGCACACACGGTGTGACACGGGCAGGGCCACACCTGCCAAAAACCTTAACACTCCACCCAAATCTTCTTCCACTCTTAAATACTTGATCCTTAAAATGTAACAGCAACATGTTTTCCCTTCCTCCCTGAACACAGGCACGCTCCTTTTATATGCAGAGGAAGCTGAAGGGCTTTTTTTCCCCCACTTGCGTGACATAGACTAATCCATTAAATTTCAGGCTACTATGTTTTCAAGTAGTACCATATTAAAGTACTAGAGTTGTGTAGTGCCTGTAATAAATTCCTTGCAGTCTTCTGCTGAGTACATACATGAAAAATAGAATTTCTGTATTACAGTCATAGAGAATGTATATTAATTTACATTTAAAAGCGAACAGTTAAGATCCCTTTCAACTGATCTGAGGCAAATTCTGACTGGCTATGTTCATATGCACTCATCAGAAAACATTTGAATAGATACTCAGTTTCAAAGCCACACGATGAAAGATGAACATTCACAGTCGAGTCTCCATGAATAATCCAAGAGAGGCCCATTCCCCAGTCCTCCAAAAGAAGCATTTCACTGAATGTAATTGTCTAGACACAGGCTTCACCTACAGTTCTATTAATGAACATATTCATTAACATCATGGTATCTCATAAAGTGAGAGTTCTCAGCACCCTGAGACTTCAATAAAAGCAATACCTGAGAATGTGTGCACACAAACAGTGCGTGTGTCTGAGTGAGACTGCCAGTGTGCTTCTACTTTGCACATAGCCATAGTTAAAGGAGGAGTTTGCAATTTTCCATTATTTTGTTTGCCAGGAAGCTCTCTTTTAGCAATAAGACTCTGATTTTAGCTTTACCAACATGACAGTATTTGAAAATGTCAGCAACATACAAATAAATGTGTTGATAAATTCACCATGAACACCCTTTCTTCTCGCCTTTTCACACAGTAGTGATTTTGAGCAGATTAATAGTATGCACAGACCAGAGGAAGTGTTGTATGTTTTACAACACTTAATACTTTTTACTGATTTTATGCTCAGTAATGTTATGAAGTTGCTAGATATTGATCACTGAAGACAGCACACTGCACTTTGATTAAAAAAAGTCTAAAGGGAAATTCAGTGTTTACTACCAACAAGACCAGAATGTAAATGAGTAACATTTTTATTTCTGATGTTTAGTAAATCTAATTTCTTAGTTTATTGTCCTAAATTATCTTAATTCAGTCCCTTGCAAATACTTTCTATGAAAAATACAACATTTTGTTTTTAAAACAGCAAGCTTTTTGATAGTTTATTTAGGATTGGTGCAAGATTTTAAGTTTCTGTTTTAAAGTTCTACAGTTAAAAAAATAAACTTTTGTCTTCACCTCTCTCCCAGTCAGGCTTGAGATATATTTCCTGCATCATCTTCTCTGAAATCACAGAATTATGAACAATCATTAAAAAAAAAAAATCATGCTGAGAGACACAGTCAGCATTGAAATTTTTAGTCTGAACACTTGAGACTTAGCAGTGTCACAAGCATTTTGAAATCAAAGAAATTAAGCATTTTCTTGATAACAGAGAAATGACATCTTTAAAATAGTCATTCATAACTTTAGCCCTGGTGACTTTTTCACTGTGATAGCCAGGAAAATAAACCTTTCTTCTTGTGATATTTCAGAAAATAGAAGGAACTAGTTGTATTAAGATCAAGTATAAGAAAATTTACTGAAAAAATACCTGGTGGTCCATGTTAAAAATGCATAGCAGTGTGACCACAACTGGAGAGGAATTTTGCAGTTTTCACAAATAATGCCTCTTGTAGACAGTGTTCTTGTTCAAGTAAAACTGTGTACCAGTGGAGAAGTGATTCAAGGTCCAGGTAGTCTGCTCCTACTCACCTCTTTCCAGTCACCTTTGAACCCACTTGCTAATATCAGATACATTTAAAAGTATGGCAGAAAACTAAGAGACTATTATTTACCATGGGGATTTTCATCTGGATGGAGGACATGGAAACTGGGAGAAACTCAGCCTTCATACAATAATTTTGACAGCTGTAAACCAGTTAATTAGGAAGTGTACGGACACCAGTCAGTAAGTGACCTTGTATGCAGGGATGCCAAGGCCTGTTTTCTCTCTTGTTCAACAGAAGAGCAGGAGGTAAGGTTATTCTTTGGGGAAATTTGAACAGGAGAGACAGGATGCTCCATTTGTTTTGCTTCTCACAAAACAACCTAACTGTACACCACATCATACAGAAAGATGAACAACACAGCAGCCACTTTCAGTACATTTTTATCACTTTATGTTTATACCTCTATCTCTTTCATATCACCAACCTTGTATCACACAATTTAAAGTCTCAGAGACAGTCAGAACTATCTCCCCTTCCTTCCCTTGCACACTTTATTAAAAGGCTCTTTAACTGAAAGAGAGTCTTAAAAACTTGATATAACTTGATTACTCCCGACAATCCTGGGAGACAGCTTTCCAGAGCTATCCTGTATTTGAAATAAACATCTTTGTATGGTACTTCAAGTCATGAGAAAATCAGTTTTCTCTCTACAGAATTGCATAAATAATGCTGAATTCTTTTGCCATTCTATCTTGCAGAATATGGATTGAAAAGTAGGTAACAGCTTTTTAGGGGAGGACATTACTGCAGGATTTATGCAGAGAACAGAACTGTGCAGGAAGAAAGCAGCAGGATGGGAGATTCAAGATAGTTCTGTAAGCACAAAATCATTTAAGGTATTCTGCAGTCCACAGCAACTTCAGTGACTGAACAATTCAAATAGACAGAAGGGCCTCTGGACAGCTGTCAAAAGAAGTTCACACAATGATATAGGATCACAACCTATATGGTTTGTCAAGTCAGTACACGATCAATCTGTAACACATTCTTGTATGTCCAAGCAGCCCTCACTGGCCTGCATCTCTCAGATGTATTTGTGCTCTTCTTGGCTGAGATGTACATTCTGTAGTCTTAGACAGAAGCACTTTCTGATCTCAAGGTTGGTTTATTCCAAGTTTATTTGTTTATTGTCTTAAAAACATTAGATAGCCCTTCTGCTGACAGGACTGCAGGGATATTTGCTGTGTCAGTAAAGAAACACAACCGATGTGTTTAGAATACTGACACCCTTTTTATTGTCTTCAATGCAAAACATACCTCTGCAAATGTACATATTGAATAAGTACCTGAAAAGAAAATAAAGAAGCTTCTTTCTTTCCAAACTGAACAATTAGTTTTGAGAGAGATGTCAAAAACTCACTGCACAGAACAACAAAGAATCTGGCAAAGAAAATTTTGTCTGGATAATCTGCAAGACCAATATAGTAGTAGCCTTTTCAGTTCAAGTCTATGATTTCCAGATGCATGAATTTAAGGGTATCTGGCTACGGAAATGTAACTGCAGATATTGACAGAGTTATGTAAATCACAAACTTTAAATAGCTTGTTTCTTGAAAAGGGGTATCCACTAAAGATAAGCAGAAGCTTCATCTACAACTTTCCCTCAGACTACTCGACCACATATTTTTTAAGATCTTAGATCATACAGAGCACAACATGTAGTTGTTTCATTAATCAGGATCTAACATCAAGGCAAAGAAATAGCTTATGCCATTACAGCTGCAATTCCTAAATGATAACTGAACAAGATATAGTAATATGTTTGAATTTCACATATATCTATTGTAATTTACTTATAATATACTATAATCTATACAAACACAGTCTCATAAATTTGGTTTTAAACAGACTGTTGATTTAATAGCATCTTTAGAGGAATAGTGAACACCCTTTTTTTCCTTTCCTATCTGACCACAACTAACACCTCAGGGTAAAATATATGAAAGTAATAAGGAAAACATTGTTATTGCTATTTCTTCCAGTTAATAATTTCTTTATCCTGGACATTCCTATGGCTGCCTTCAGCCACATACCAAATTGAAGCCAAGTATATTAACTTAAGCTCACAAGGAAGAAAGAATTGAGACAGTTTTAAACTGCAAGTGTCCTTGTTTTGGCTGGGATAGAATTAGTTCTCTTCATCATAGCTGGTACAGTGCCGTGTTTTTCATTTAGTATGAGAATAACACTGGTAACACACCGATGTTTTAGTTGTTGATGACATTGTATAGCCACTGAGAACGCGTCACTCACAGCCCCTCCTCACTTTCAAACTTCAGCAGTAAAAATCACCCAACCAAACAATAACCCACTACCCAGCCTCTGCAAAAGCAGAGGTTTCAGGAACTGACATCTTCCCTTCTTTAAAGAGCTGATAAAGCACAGCTCAGACCACATGATCCTCATCTGTGTGACATATTATCATGTTCAGCCTTTACAAATCTTGGTGGGCCTGAGTGTGTGGTATTTCCCTTGCTGAGTGGGAGATCTGGGGAGTTTTCATTAACTCCTTCACTTTTTTTCTCCATATTCACCCAGAAGCAGTGTAGAAATGCAGCACATTTATGTCTAACAAGTTAATACCTTACAGCAGGACCTACATATGTTGATTCCCAAACACACTTAGATAACCACCCTTACGTACCTGCAAATATTCTGTAACACTAAATTACTTACATAAAGAAAGTATCGTTCTGTTATAAAGATTATTAAAACTAGCTTATAGCATAATTGTACTTTTTCTTTTTTTTTGCTTTAGTGCTCACTTTATAGCTGGCATGCAAAAGGCACTTTCCTAGTATACTACTATGGAAGAGAAGATTTTTAATAAACTGGCAAACGCCCCTTTTTTGAATGTTTTGTTTGTTTATTTTAATATACTTTGCCTATATACTATCAATCAAATAGAACAAACATTAGAAAGAGCGATACAGATTTTATTAAAGAAGCAGCCTGTAGAGATTTATAGTTTGGGTTGAAAACACCAAACCTTACACTTGACTAAAAAAAAAAAACCTTCAAAAAAACAAAGCATGTTTTTCTGTTGAATTGGTGAAAGTAATCTCATAGTTCTCTCTTGTGCAATTTTTTTATGTGAGAAAAAAATACTTGAAATAACATTTGGACAATCAAAAGAATTTTAAAACCTCAGAAATTCAAAATCTTCCTAAAAGAAACAAGCAATACTAGAGACTTTTCAAAGGCTTACCTTAAAGCATCGATGAAAACTTTCATTTCTATTCAGCTTTAAGGATTTTTAAAATTTATTTTAAATATCAGTTCAATGCAAATGGTCTTAGAAATCAGTCAGCAAAGTTAATAATTATTTTTATTTCCTTTTGATGAAAGCTCACACATGTCCGAAAGATTTGGATGCAAAATGTCACGAGCTGCCTTTGGACACATTTTTATTCAAATTGAAGATCTATATTGTTTCCTTCCCCACCTGTAACCTCGCCTGTCCCCACTTGCACAGAAAAATTGCATTTCCTTCAGCTGAGTAAGATAAATATTTGAACGGTGGTGTTTTCAGAATAGTGAACACAAGGATGTTATAGGAATGACTGTGGAGAACGGCAGGGGTTGATAGGGCACAAGATAGAGTACAGAGCTGCATGTAAAATATGGTGAAAAATAACAATAGGGAAAATAATGATTTTCCTCAATATCCAAGTAATTTGGCAATATTCTTGCTATTAAAAGATTTTTTAATTGAAATAGCTAAAAGTCTCTAGTTTGAATAAGCCTTAGCGTGCCATCTGGCAATCTTGGTATTTTAACATCTTCCTCACATATTTTTTGCAATTGACAAAATAGGACTTTGCAAATTACAAGAGAGCCAGAAAACATAAATTATGCCCTAATCAGGCCTTTGCATTCTACTTGCTATCACTGTCTGTGCCCTACATTTTCCTGCTCTCTTGCTGATGGTGTGTGTAGCCCTATTCCAAACCACAAATGGTTTTAAAGATCAAATTTCAGTGTACTGCTAATTTCCCTATATAATCCCACATGGCGGGAAGCAAAGAATTGCAAGTATTAGAAGATGGACAACCACAGAGACAGGTACAAAAGCAGACTTTAAGATGGTGCTTTGTTTTTTGCATGTTGTCACTTTGGAAATACTCTTTTTTTCCTTTCTCAAACAACAGCAAAAGTTAAAGACAATGTTCATGGCATGAAACTGACATGAGTAAGATCTGATACAGCTGCACTAAATCTCCTAATTCCTTTGTTGTGATCACATTTTGTGTGCTGCTGATTACTATTGCCAGACACACAGATTCACTGGAAAAATAGTTATGCATTTTAAGACTATACTGAATTAGTAGGTTAGAACTGCCAACTAGACCTTCCTAAGTTGTATTTTATAGTAACAGGGCAACCCAAGAGTGCTCGACAGTGTTTATGGGGTCTCTCCTAGTGTGTTGGTCTGCTCTCAGCCTGCTGAGCATCTTCGTAGTCTGCTGGAACAATAAAAAAAGACGGCGCTCTTCTGCACAATAATTTATTTGGAAGCATAATTTCACAATTTTTGTTCCTGTTTAAAATACAGACAAAATGCTAGCAGATTCGTCTCTCTATAGTGTAAATCCTTTTAAAAAAAATATGCCAAAACATACGACACCCTACCTTATGCTTAATATATCAATCAGGTTTCAAGCAGAACAGATTTTAAAAACAAAAACAATAAACAAAAACCAACCAAGCAAACAAACAAACAACAACAAAAAGAACAAAAACCCAATCTAACAAACAACAAACATGCCAATAGAAAATTAAAATATACAGCTATGCTTGCAGGAACAACCAGGGAAGTACAATTACAAGTTCTGAGCAATCTACTCAGCATAATATGTCATTTTATTACAAGCTGGGTGCAAATCTGTGTTTGAACAAAAAAAGCCATAGAGACATCTCATATGAGAATCTTCCTCTCACATTTGTAATAGCATGTGCAGTCAGTTCAAATTCACATACGTAGGTGACTACACAGTATTTAAAAGAGTGGAGCAAAGGAATAGAAAATCCCATACACTGCCTCCAACCCTGTCAGTCTGTTACCTACAGTGAATTCTTGAAGACTCATCACCCAATTGGCAGTAAACACATCAAATGAATAGCTACTGAGTCCTTCCTATGTCATTTATTCTCTCAAGTTACAATTGACGTATGATATGTCCTTATACTTTGCCCTATCCTCCTCAGTTGAATGCTTTCTCGATTGGGTCACCAAGAATTTAAAAAAAAAAAAAGCATTCTTCAAGAAAGGAAAAGGTTCATCAGTTTTTAATCAACTCTGTTCAAAATAATCAAGAGCAAAATGTACCTCAGCTCTGAAAAATGTTGATGTTTTCCTGTAGGAATTTATTGATTTGCCATTTCGAGGTGACTTGCCAAACAAAGAACATTTATTTATTTGAGCTTGATTGGTAAGGAAATGATGCCAATGTGATTACACTAAACCACTGCTGTCTCTATGCATTTATGAAAATCCTTGAAAAACTTTTGGGACAGTTGATGACTGCAAACAGGTTTGACAAAAGCAACAAGGAGACCCAGTGGCTATAAAGATCTTGCAACTTTATGGAAAGAAGCCACTCCTAAAGCAGGGAAATATACAGTTCCTGACTGCAGAAAACCATTATTTGCAGTTCCTATTTTCTTAAGCTACAAAGCCAAAATATTTCTTATGCAGTCTTACCTCACTTACTCTCATGTCCCAGGGTCTGGCTTAATTTTTAAGTTTTTAAACTGGGGGAAAAATAGAGGTTGTGTTTTGGTTTTTTATTTTATTTTAGCATGCAAAAATTAATATCCTGTCTAATTGAGAAACATTTAAAATGTAATTTTACTGTTAATTTTGGTGTATAGTTCTGTTTAGAAACAGAAGAATGTGGAATACCAGACTTTCCTGTAGATAAGTGGGGAGAAAATCCAGGCCGTGTTCTGGTCTTAATTTTGAGCTGTAAAAAAGCTGACTAGTAGAAACAATTTTAAAGCATCACTAGGCAATCACAGCTGGTGGGGACTCCTTTCTTGCATTCATAGCAGTTCATTTAACCCAAACTGGCTGAAAGAACTGAGAGAGTGCAGAGGTAACTTAGAGGCAGATACAACTTGAGACCTCTTCTGCAAAGAGGTTGCTGCAATGGATTTGTGATGAATGAGGCAGCCACACCTCTGTTTGAGATCTCTGACATGTTTAGAAGTAGAAATAGCATTAACAGCAAAGGTTAGAAATATTCAGAATCAATACCTGACAAGCTGAGTCCCTGAATCATTCCTGTGGCCCTGCACCAGAGTTGCTCCAGTCAGACCAAAAGGTTTTGTGCTGAGGGCCCAAGTACTAGACCCAGGGCTGAGCAGAGGGAAAGGTTCCACTTCCTCAACCTGTTGGCAATTCTCCTCCTCATGCAGCCCAGGATGCTGTAATCATTCTCTGTAGTTCATTACAGTTCAGTTCTTTCCTGGTGTCTGTTCAAGAATCTAGTGGAAAATAAAACCGTTCCTTCAATAAAAATAGAATCACATTATATGTTCAGACACAGTGGCCATCTGTGTGGTAGAATACTCTTTGTGTATCACATTCTGAAGCTTAGATGGTAAATAACTCAGTGTGGGGGTCTCATGTTCTACTTTGAAGTGCAGCAACTTCACTTTGTTCCAGCAACGAACATATCAAAGCCAGAGAGAAGAAGCCATACTACACCCAGACAGCTGCAGCCACCATGGAGTTCCTTACAAAGCAAGAAAAACTAAAATTACAGACCAACTAATACATCTATATTATCTAATGACACTTGAGTGTTGAGGTTTTTTTTGGGGGTGCAATTATGTCTATACTTCAGGGCTTTTCATGATTATAACTGATACAACTTCATTATTAGAATGAATAATTTTAGGCCAATTATTACAGAACCATTCTGTATCCAAAATGGTTGTAGATATATTTTTAGCACCAAGCTCTATCCCATTTAGATGCTAATAAGAGAAATTCTTCTTCCTGGATTTGCCACACAGTGTGCATATGTATATAAATGTTCATGTGAGGGATAAAGCTGTGTGAGGAATAGGAAAGGCTGGATTGATTGTCCTGCTGGAAATTCTGCTTTCATTTGTAAAGCTTCTTACAAAGGCAAATCATGACTGATTCCATAATTCTGAGTTGAAAAGTCCAGCACTGCTCACCTGAATGAAAATTAAAACCGCCCCTTTTTTTTTCTAGATACTAGATACCACTAATAAAGTATCTGCTTCAATGCTGTTCTTCCTGTCAGCAATGCAGCAGAGCAGCAGAAAAATAAGATTTTTATTAGAGGAAATTTTTTTTTCACTCACAGATAAAGTAAAAATAGAATAACTTCTGCAAGTTCTTAAAATTATTTCCTAAGGATTTGACCTAAATAAGGGAAGGCAGACACCAATCAACTTTTTTTTTTATTTTTAGTCTAATCTTACCCATTATTTTTTGAGGTAGTTTTGTGGTTTGTTTGTTTTTTAATTTGAGAGACAACATACTTCTAGAATAGCTCATACTTTCATGACTGGAGAGATTTCAGGTGACAGATCCCACAGACAATAAACAGTTCTGGAATTTCTAACTGTAATGGAGATTTCTCAAGTGAGTTGTGAGTAATGTAATGCCTGCATCAATATTCCATGTAAAAATCACCAGAGTAACATTATTGATTTGACTAAATTTATTGCTATTCTGATAATTCCAATCCATTGCTTTTGAAAACAATTTTAAATGAATAGCAAAGATATATTCTAGGTAATATGCTTCTGGGAGATTACTATGCTTCTCAGCTGGTTAAATCCACTCAGCCTTCAGTGTAGAGCTGCAAACACTTCTAAATTGTGTAGCAGTCTTCCACAGAAATCATCAAGAGTCATGTCTTATTGCTTTCATAAAATGTGCTTTACACCTCTCTGAGTAATTGAATTTTGCTAGGGTTATGGGCAGGCTGCATATTTGTGTGCACAAAAATACTATGCAGTCCCTAGGAAAAAGCAGTTCTTTCTATTGTATGAAGTCCAATCAGAGATTACTTTATGAAATTTATGCTGGACATTTTTCACTCCAAAATGTTAATTAACAAAGAGACGAGCTTTTCTAGGAGAAAGAAAAGTCCCATAGAGTTCTAACTGCTCTTAGAGAAGTTTGGAAATGTTTCTTGCATATTATATAAAGTCTCTAACATATTCCAGTACCAGCATAAGTATAAAAAACCCCTCTCTCTACTGCCAACATAATAATA
>VWZT01009467.1:98786-168727 GCA_013397055.1 Pachycephala philippinensis | reverse complement strand
AAAAAAAAAAAAACCACCAAAATAAAATTCAGTAATATTGGTATGAAACTGATATTGGGGCACAGAAAGACTTATGTATCCATGGTTATCAGGCAGGCGAGCAGGAAGCAGGACGGGGCTGCTTCTCTGGACCAGAGACTCAGGCAAGCCAATGGGCTTGGGGAAACCAAGCTCCCCAAGGAGACTCTCCTCTCCTATGGCTGAGCCCCAGATTCACAATCTGGGCTTAGTTAGCATCCTTCTCAACCCACCTCTGCCCCCACACTGTGCTGCTTCTCTCCTTTGTGTGCAAGAGGCTGGGACAGCACCTTCAGTGGTGAACCATCACCATGTGGGTCTAAAGCCACACAAAGCATGAAAGCCTCTGCTCACTAAATGGAGCCATGGAGGCACAAAGTGTTGGGTCATAATGTGGAGAATTACTGTATAAAGCACTACTTGTCCCATGATCTGTGAGGGGAAAAAAACCCGTTTCTGAAGATGACAAATGTGCAACTGCCAAAAAATTAGTTTTTATTTTCAACAAATTAAAATGAATTTAGTACCATTTTAACACTTATTATTTTGATATTTTTCAAAGCCTTTTCTACTGGACATGATGGAAGACTTTTATAACATGCCTTCTTACTTTCAGTGGCCAGCCTGAAGAAAGAACTAATCAGTTACTGTCTTCTTGAGAAAAATAAAAGACATGTCAGAGTCTGAAATTTCACAATTCCCTTTGAAATTTTACATAAAGGAATAGTTTAAATGTGACTTCAGAAGACAGGCACCTGAAAGTGGACATTTTTTCAAGATTGGCCAAAGACACTGTTACAAAGCACATGCAGAGAAATCCATCTGTTCCCAACAACTGCACTTACATCACATGCTCTCCTCGCAAGCATTCACACACAGACTCGCCATTCAGACTGCCCCTCAAAGATGGAAATAGTAGTCATTTACCTTTTAAAATTGTAACTATTACTACAAGATTATGGGGTCCTCACAGCAATTGCAAGCAGGACATTGCTCTAGACCGGAGAGGTAGATCTCCTGTTTGATCCTGGGTCTGGCCTTTTCTCTGTACTTAGCAGAAGATTACTTATTTTATCCCGTTTGGTCCTTTGGAGCCAGAGGACAGCACATAATATGTCTCCAAGTACCAGACTGAGAATTCCAACCAAAAGGATATTGAAGAAGAGACAAATTGACCTAATCCCCACATCACTCAGTGGTCATTCAGTGTAAGTGAAACAATCAAGCTCATGTTTTGAGGAGCCTATTCCTATTTCCACATGAAGTGCCTGAAGAATGCCTGTGTCCTCCAGCTGGAAAAGGACCCTCATTCTTTTGGACTTTGAACTAGCCTTGTGAGGATTATGAACTAGACTGCTCCATTCTTTTTTGACCAGTGTGTTTCTGAGAAAACACAGAGGCACAGCCATGCCCATGTAGCAGACATAAAAATTAATGTATCTACCACCTGAGTATCTGCAGCACTAACCAGCATGCAAGGCTTCAGTCCAACATAGAAGGCAAATGTCTTGATATGTGAATTTTAGAGTATTTAAAAAGTGTTCAGTTTATAGGACACAGGTTCAGGTTATTTAAACAATCTCATTAAGTGTCAAAGTAATTTTGAATTCTGGATTTAAATGTATATAAATTAAAAAAAAAACCAAAAAACCAAAAACCAAAAACCAAACACCAAAAAAAAAAAAAAAAAACAACCAAAAAAAAACAAACAAAAAAACAACCAACCAACAACCAACCAAAAACACCCACCAAAAACCAACCAAAACCTAAGTTCTTATTTCGTAGGGATATAGGTCAAAGAACTAAGAAATGTTGTAATAGCTAGTCCATATCTATTGCAGAAATTGCTAAGGGTTGTGGAATAGTACAGAGAAGAGACACAAAGTGACTTCATTCACTTGTTTTCCTTGAATATCACTTTCTATCAGAGACAAAACAGCAGACACTGTGGGTCACTGCTGACAAAAATCTCAAAATGTGAAATGACGTATTTTGGTTTTTTTTTGTTTTAAGCTCTTCTCAAAAGCTATCTAGAAAGTCCCAGCATCATTTTTGGTATTTAAGTAGTTATTTACGTTATGTGCTATCCACTTTCCATTATTTGGAAATCACATTTCAGTACCTACATTTCAGCAATATAAAGCCAAACTTTTCCTTTCATAACAGAGGTTCACTATTCCTCAGATCATCCCCAAAGCCCTTTCTGGCTCCAGTTAAGCTGTTTGTGACAGAAACATACCCAAAAAATCTTGATAAAGTCTCAGTAGCTTCTATATTACTAGAAACTCCTCATCTGACACATACTAAAATTACACTTACCTTTTTCCTTAACATATAGTTTCGGTTTCTCATTCATTCTGTCATTGCCTCATACTTCTTAAGTCTTTCTTCACCTGTAGTTATTTCCGTCCTTAAAGACTAATAACTGGAACAACACAACCTTGGGCCTTTGCCCTAGTGAATATAATTATATTTCTATTACTCTCTCCTCCAGGTGACCCTATTCTGCTATATGTTATTCTGATCCTCCTCTCTGCTGAGGAGCACTCAGAGCTTTGTGTTATAAATAATGCTCTCTTACTTTGTGCTCCAAGGTCCTTAATGAAATTAAATATTAAATTAAAACTCTCTTCAGATTCATCTCTTCCTTTTCAAATAATTGCCAAGCTGCTTTTGAAGATTTCATCCAAGGATGTAAACAAGTATTTCTTTGGCACAAATTAATTTCAAGAACTACAAAAGATTGTGGCATTTTAGAGTAACAACATAAATGCTGCAGAAAAAAAAATACATTACTGGAAATGCATTTTTAAGAGATGTAATTAAATTCCTTATCAAGGAATTAGCACTGTAACAGTCACTTTTAAATACAGAAATTAAGGGAGTAAGTATAGGTGGGAGACAAAATACCTTGGAATTTCACAACCAGACCTCCACACACACAAAAGGACAGAGCAATGGCTGAGGTGTCATCCATATATTTCCATGAGAAAAGAAAACAACTGGAAGGAACCACTAGGCTTTTTTCTGGCAGAGCTCTTGTATTAGAAGACACAGAAACTTATCCAAGCCCCAAATATATCCCTTTGCATGAGTACTAAGTTGAAGAGACTTTGCCTATGACACCAAATTCACCTCTAATGTCACTCCTAGAGGTGCTGAAATAGAAGAGCAATAGTTCCCCAGTTGCTTCACTCTACCACAAGACACTGACCCCAGTTATAGAGCACAAGAGGTTTCCAGCTTCCCTGATTAGCACACACAGAGCACTGATCCTCTTCCACTCTGCATCATCGCGTCCTCCCACATCCTTGTGCAACTCATGGCCATATGAATGTTGTACTAACAAGGAATACAATCACCTGCATGTCCCTGGGATGTAGGGACTGCCTCCCTGCCCTTAGTAAACCTCTTCCCCATGCCGTAAAACTGGAAGTTTTGTCAACTGCATTCAGAGGCAAGCAAAGAATTATGAAAGAACCCTGCACCACCTTTAGAAACAGAGAATACTCTCTCTTCTATCGAAGCTAACAAGAGAACCAGCAGCAGCTCCAGAGTCTCTGGGGTGGTGTGAGCTCCCCCCAGCAAGGGATTCTCCCCACCCCACCTTTGAGGTTGACACAGTTTAGACATTGTCTTTAATGTAAAAAAATCAGTTATTCACTTACCATGATTTAACCCCAGTTACCAATGAAAGAACAAAAAAAATCCCAACCCCATAATTACCCGCCTGAAAAAAAGGGGAGATGGGGCAATTAGGTATTTTCTTGGGAACACCAATTAAGGGATGAAATATTCAAGACATTTAAGAACCATCTGGACACAGTCCTGTGCAATGTGCTTTAGGATGACTCTGCTTAAGCATAGAGGTTGGAGCAGATGACCCACTGTGGTCCCCTCCAACCTGACCCATTCTGTGATTCTGTGAAATCCAGATTTTTCACTCAAGATGGCAGACACGGGTCTTTCTCCACAGAGAGATCACAGTATTTCTGATCAACCTTAATCTTTAGTTATGATTTCATTCCATGTGCTCTGCAGAGCAGCTTGTTAAAAGAAAAGTTAAAAATAACTGAACTCTGCATTATGTCCTTATCATCTATTAATACCAACTCTCTCATGAAAACGTTTCTTCCCATTGCAATCAGACTGAAAGAGAGATTGACGTGTCTTGCATTCCATTTAGTGTGTATAATCAGTATAGTATTAAACTGATAAATCATTCTATTAGGCAAAAAAAAATTCTAGTGTAGACTTTTGAAATGTAAATAACTAGCACAGGGAAGAACAATTTTCAAGGAGTTTCAAACGATAGAAATAATGTTTATATGCCTGAAAAAAATTAATAAAAATAAGTTTGCAAGTGAAGACTTCTGGATCATCTTATGTCTCCTGTATCACAACAGACAGAGGAATGAACATATGATTCAGGAACAGTGTTTTTCCACCTCTCCCTCTTGTAATTCCTGGTCTTGAATAAACCATATGAAGGGACTATAATACTGATGACCACAGAAATGCACAACTATAATTATGCAAGGACAACTGATCAAGTAAATAACCAGTTGTTTAAACAGAAATAGAAGTGAGCATGAAACCCATAGCAAAACCAAAGTGAAGGCACAGGAGCTGGTAAGAGAATGGCAACAATGAAGACAAATAAGCCTGAGACTCACTAGCAGCCTACTACCACAAAAAAACCAAAAGGTAAAACGTGGATGAGGAAATGAGGAGCTGGGGAAATTCATATCTAGCTACAAGAATTTAATCACAGATGTAGACCTTGAGAGGAAAAAAGAATAGAACATGAATTAATCTAATGAGTTCATTTTAAATGCACAGTAACAGAAAAAACGTCTTAGGAAACAGAAGCATTTGGATATAGTTATTGTTCAAATGGTAACTATTGCAGTTCTGAAAACATTCTTGTTCCTACCATCAACTCAGAAGTGCCCATTAACTTTATATTTAGGCCACAAGATACAACAAAGATTATGGAACAAAACAGGAGATAGGAAGGAAAATGAAGGGTATTGCCCTGCCCTAAAAGATTAAAGTATTTCCAACAGAAATCATCGTTTCAATATATTATCTCTCACAGTGCAAGGTTTAGAAAACTTCCAGGAAGACATTTTCCAGCTGTCATCACTGACAAATGAGAGAGAAATAAAGCAGAAGAAAACACCACCCACTTTCACACAAACACATTTCAACTGAGTAAAATAAACTGCAATACACATGGTAAGAGGGTGTCCCCCACCCTCCATTCTATGTATGCACTTCCAGATAAAAATAACAGGTATGCACTATCATTAACCCTGAAAATAAATCAGTCATCACAAAATATTAGACAGCTAAATTATATTGAAACATAGACCAGATATATGGTGGTGTAAGTCTGTAATACTAAAATGTGGATAAGATCTGTTTATATCTAAAGAAATTATAGGACAAAATTTTAAGAATACTTTTTTTTTATGCTTGGTCCTTTTTTTTTTTGAGAAAAGATAAATTGTAATTTTCTTCTCCAAACGCCTATGCCCTAAGAGGACAAGAGAACATGATGGTACAGACTGAAGTGAGAGTGCACTCCATTTTCAGAATGTCTGATGCATGAGTCAGGCAAGGGTCTGACTCTTGCCTGTACCTTTCTCTCACTCCTCATGCCCTGCTGTAAAGTGCTAATGTCAAATGAATCAGGAAAAGCTTTTGAAATGCCTAAATAAAGATAGGGCAAGTAGAGACAGGTCAAAGAGCCATGTGTCAACCTGAAGCTAAATCTTTCCATGTTCACCATTTATGTTTTTAGTGCAGACCTCTTTTAGCTTTACATAAAATGCAACTCTTCAGATCCACCATTGGCTTCTGGTTGCTAGAGGGCATCCTTGAAGCACTGACAATGCAATTGGTGGTATTTCTTTTGCACAACTTTTGAGTGAAACAAAATAAAGCTGCTGCATCGATTGCACTTCACCAGTGAGTCAGTGCAAATTCTCTTGTGATTCCAACTGGTCACTAAATAAAGGATCAATCAATGAAACATCTACTAGAATTACTGGCACCAACAGGAGTCCCAGCAACTTCACCACATAGGAATTGTCCCAGAGAAGATAACTTAGGGTCAGGTTGCTAAATTATGAAACCAGACATCTAGAGACATATAGCCTCTGTTTCTGGGTCTTGCACTGACTCATAGCCTGACAGCAGGTGGGTTACAATTGCCTGACTGTGCCCTGAAAACAGAGAAAACTTATTTCCCCAGCCTCCAACAATTTGCTGAAAATGAATGGGCACCACAAATTAAATTTTTGAAGTACAGTGGTCCAAATATTTTTGACAGAGTCAATTAATCAAAAAGAGCAATGTTAGAGTTGGTATTCCTCTTACAATAACACAATTAGAAACATCATTAGAAAGAGAGACTGGAGATGAAATTAAATAGCATTTCTTGATTAAAATAAATGTATAAAGCTGCCTAAATTGAATTTACATATCAAGTATAGTAAACATTCATTTTCTTCCCTAACAGTATTTGCTTTCCAAACTTTTCTCTCCCCTTTTTGCATTCCTGCTGTTGCAAAACAACTTTAGATTTTAGAGATTTCATTGCAGTTACTTAAAAAAAACCTTCTGACCAGACCAACCTGTGTGGTTTCTCCAAAAAATAAATGAACATATGTGCTGCTTCCTGTTCCTCACAGTCTTTTGTTCATATACTCAAACTTCAGCTCTTTTGGGGACAAAATTGTCACTATGTCTTGTTCAAATGTGCAGATAATTATAAACATAAAATATGACTCCCCAGTTAAGTAGAGCAGACATTATAACCTTATAACCTTATAGACATTATAACCATTGTTAGGCCAAACAGATGTAAGGAATCACTGGATAACCTTAACCAATTTGTTTGGGTTTGATTTTGGTGGGTTTTTCTTTTTTGTTTTGTTTTGTTGTTTGTATTTTTTAAGGAAGGAAACAAGACATAACTGATTTCTTACATTTCACATTAGATTAAAAATAAAATCATTAAGCAGAAAACATAATTCAGGGAACTTAAAATAAAAAGTTGAATTGCTGTGTGCAAACTCATTGCTTTTTTTACAGGTATTGATTTTATTCTGGTTTTGATTTTTTGTGTGTGTCTGATATAATTTAAAATGTTATTCAAGTTGTATGATTTGCAGAGAAAAGGCTTTCTGATTGATATGTCTGGAAATGATGACTTATATTGATGCCAGTTAAATATCTGATCTCCAAACACGCTCAGATTTCAAAAGTCTAAGTTCAGATTCAGCTTCCACAGGACTGAACTGATGGATGTCTTTGGCAGCACCTCCAATTCTGTTTCATGAGCCAATGTAAGAAATGAGATAATTTTGATCACATGCAGGAAGAAAGAAGCTTGACAAAGACACTTAATGGAACTAGCAAGATAGAAATGGTCTGGTATAACTTGCTAAAAATAAACCTAACATTAATAAAAATGAAAATAATCAAAAGATCCACTCATAATTTTAATATTTATTAAAATCCTCTGACAACACATTAACTCTCTTTTTTTTAATTTTAGTAATAGCCTGTCTTGACTGAAAGATGTAGGCACTTTTCTAATAGACTGAAAGGTTTAACAGTTCTGTTACAATTCGGAGAGCATCTATCTAACCCCTGCTGAACTCTCGTCTCTGCCAGCTGGCTGGAGATCAAGAGTGAAGCCCTGGTGCTCTGTGCTAAACCTTGAAGTTCAAAGATCTTCTGTGCTTTTCAGCTGTTTCCATAAAAAGAAGAAAGGCTGATATTTTCCCTCTTCATGTCTGCTCTGATGAGTGTGATGTCACCACTCATTCAACAGGAGTAGAAAGGTAGTGAAGCAAAAAAAAAAAAGCACCTCTGGGGTTCAGATTGCATCTTTAATTTTTGCTCTCAAAGATGCAGATTTGTATTTTTCTGTGAACTGACAGAGACTGAAATATCCTCTGTGGGCTGTGATACAAGGTTCTCCCCAAAAATGGACATTAGCCCAGTAAAAACACATTCACTCCCTTTGACAAGGTCTCCCATGAAGAACCTCTTGGCATGTTCCTTGAATCTAGAGGTACAGGATCTTTTTCAACACTAAGGGAATAGCAATGAATTCTTTTCCAGGTAAATCTTAACTAGCTCACTTAAAAGGTGGCAGATGGAGAGAAATATATCATTTGTAGTGATCACAGTCCTATGCTGTTTGCCCTTCTAGTGCGTCTCCAAAATCTCTCCATTCCAGAGAAATTACCTGTAATTGCACAGTAGCCAATTGCAAAAGACTTTTTTGAAGAGAGGGCACAGGGATGGATCTCTGAGGATCACAGAACCAAGTCTTTGAGTCTTGTAGTTTTGTTATCATTTGCACACTGGAGAACATAGCTTTAAACCAATGATGCTTCAAAATCACCATCTACATTTGCAGACAGCTACACAGCTTCTTTTCATAACTTGTCTCTTACTGCTCCTCTGTTGGTTTTTTGTGTTTGTTTTAAATGTTCTTCTGTAAACAGGAACATCTTTGAAGTCAGAATCTTCAACCTACCAAGTCTTTACATCTTAAAAATCAATAGCACTTTGTTAAGTGTTACTTAATGCCGTCTTTGGGCAGAGATTCCAGTTCTCTACAACAAAGTTCATTACATATTGTTGGGAACCTGGGAGCATTTCTACTCCACTGCAGGTAAGATGGCATAATGGTTAAACATGTTAGACCAAGTGGTGTCAGCTATTTTAAATTTACTAAATTTAATAGATTTAGTAAAAGGATCCTCAGTGATTTCTGTTACAAAATGCTGCAACCACTGAGTAAAATGTCTGCTTAAACTTATTATTTCTCCTCTCGCCTTTCATTTCTTCCCAACCTACACCTTCTATTGTCATCTTACTGGAGTTCTCTTTTAAACTTGATTTTAAAAGGAACCTCAGGAAAGTTCTGCAAGAGTGGTATTTCGCTAAAAGACTGAAGATACCTATCATTACAAGCAAGGTTTTCAAAGAGGTCCGATCAGTCTGGTTGGCTGCTCTGGATGAGCACAACTTCACTTCTGTGTCAGTATCAACAGAAAAGTCCTATGGGAGCTGAGAGTTTCTGCCCTCCAGGCATGTGGGATGAAGTAAGCTGCTGTGGTGGTTTGAAGAGACTGAGTTGATGGACAAGGTTTTAGACCAATCCCTTCTCACGATTTTGCATATAAAAAGGCACTGGCGGGGGGAAGTCAGCCTCTTCTTTTCGGGTCCCTTAGCCGGAGGGCCGAGCCCCCTGCCCGCTCCCCATCCCTCTTCGGGGATGAGGCACGGCACCCCCCGGGGTGCTGCAGGACCCCTCGGAGCCCGTGAGCAGCTGGGAGGCGGCGGTGGCTGTGGCAGGGCCGAAACCGTCTGGGGCTGACGGGCTCCCCTCCCCCACTCCATGTGGCGGCGCGGCGCAGACCCGGTGGGAGCCGGGACAGTTTTCTACCACCAACGCAGCTGACATCGAACAGCTCGCAGCATAAAGGAGAAGAGGCTTTTCTTTCCACGGCAAAGCCCGAAAAGAAATCAGCCTTTCAACATGGAGGCTGCAAGGTCAGAGAGAAAGAGAAAGCAAGTCACGTGAGCCAAGATGAAGACTGAAAAAGAGGGCGGCGCCGTGTCTTTCGCGCGTAGCTTAAAAAGACTTCTGGCACATTGTGGTAAGACTGGAAAGTCACAAACTGTTTTATTTCTCGGTCAGAGACACGGGGGGGAAGAGAATTCCATGTGTAGCCTGCAGAAGAGAAGCGTGGCCAAGCCAGGTCACTTAGAGGCTGTAAGAGACTTTTTAAGAGAGTTGTTACTTTTCAGGCTGGAATTTGTTTATCCTTCAAGAGAATACCCCATGCTTGGCTTATGATAGCAGTTGTGAGAAGACTGCAGAATTCATGAGAGAAATATATTTCACGGCAGCAGATTTCCGGATGGGTCTGTTTGCTAGTAGCAGTTTGGAAAACCACACTTTCAGCAAGAAGAACCTCTTTTTCCTTCAAATATGGAAGAGACTTAAGAACTGCAATTCTGACCTAAAATCATGTGTGTTATCCTTTGTGCGAGTTGGGAAATAAGTGGGAGAGGTGAAAGAGGGAAAGGGGCAGTTTGCTTTAATTTTTATCATTATCATTCTTTTTATTACCTTTAATTCTGTGAGTACTAAACTTCTTTATATTCTTTAAAGTTTTGAGCCTGCTTTGCCCTTCTTCTAATTTTTATCTCACAAAAAAGTAAAAGATGCAAACTAAACCACCACAGCTGCAGAGCCCAGGTTAGACCGATGCACCATGTTACTGAGCCCACAGCCTTTCCTTGAAATAAGTCAGAGTTTCAAGGCATCCACTCTGTTACTGAGCTGCACAGTCTGTCTTACACTGCTGATTAATGCTCTACTTCAATACACTGAAAGGTTTCAGCTTTGTACCATGCCTCACCAAGTACCTGAGAGGTGATTTAGCAGCATTGGCACACAGTCTGTTGTGTCCTAAAGATTAATTACATTGGCACACCTAGAACTTGACTGTTCCCTTCAATTGCTGTTTCTCTCAGTACCTTGTTGCTTCTGGGTGTGTGATATAGAACAAAACGACTTTATAAAGTGGGTGCACTGTTTGTCATGTGAATATCATAAACTACATACATCACCACTGCTCATAAGAAAAAACATAGAAGTGAAATGGTTTTTCTTAACTTCCTCATTTCTTGCATCTTTCTTACCTGACAGCTACTATTATTTCATAAGGGAGTCAGATGGCAGATAGAAACTTACATTTATATTACTTGTGATGGCGGTAGGCGTCAGTCCTTTTCACATTACTTTGTCATTCTCAATTCACATTGCCATTTCTCAAACAGTAGATTTTTCATCACATGACAAATCCATCCAATGACACATAACTACAGCATCCAGACAAGTCAATGCTTTGCTAGCTCAGTTTCTCTGAGAAAAATTGTGGGTGAGATCTTGAAAAGCATGTCATGGTAACAGTGCCCCAACTGGTCCCTTTAAGATTTAAAATAAAGACACCGCAAAGAATTCACCCCTTGAAAATCTAATGATGTCCAGGAGTCTGCAGTGCCAGACTCCCTCAGCACAAGTACTCTTAGCCTAATTTTGTGACCTCAACAGATTTTTTTTGCCTTCATGTTGACAGGAAAAAAAAGAGGGGGAAAAAAGGGGGAAAAAAAGAACATCTAGGCCACTTGTACATTAAAAGGCAACTTTGGTCTGCTTTGTGAAACTTCTGACCTGCTGGCTTTATGAACGGGAATCTCTTTCTGTAAGTTTAAAGTAGATGTCATGTATATGTACCATTAGGTCTTGGACTTTACCAGGCATTTCGCAAATGTAATTTAAAAAATCAATATGAGCTTTGGAATGATTACCCAATTAACATTAAATTGCTGAATTTTCCTTGTCTATTTTATACAAGATTGATCATTATAATTTTTTATGCTTAAATTAGTGAGATAGAGGAAATTACTTTTTATTTTAATGGGCAGTCCATATGGTTGATTCAACTTGCATCTCCAATAGCTGAATTATTCACCTGCTTTTCAGCTAAACCTAAAAACTTTGCAATCCTTTCAAGTGTGTTTATCAAGGAAAAAAGTATTTTTTTCTCAAATGCTTCAAGGTGGGGATGGAATCCATTCAGCCTTTCTGCTCTTTCCAGTAATCAGCACTGACTGCAGATTGAGAGTCTCGGATGCGTATACAAGATTTGAACACTATCTCTGTGCACAGTTCTCTGATGTGGAAGTATAAGCTCCAGCACACAAATTCCTGGTCACCAAGTTGGGAAGCCAGCTGGATGGGGAAGGACAATCAGGCAGAGTGAGGAATCACCCTGAGCTCCTGCTCAGAACACCTTGTGCAGGAGCAGTCCTCAAAGCTCCTTGGAGGGTCCGGGGATCCCCACTGCAAGTGACCACTGCAGCTTTCCTGTGGAGGTTGTACTTTCTCAGGACTAGGTCCCAGGGTAATTCTAAGGATCAGGAAGCAAGCGAGAGACTTGCAGCTAAGAAAGATGGGGCACATATTCTAACATTTATGAATTATTATCTGAGTATGCAACACCATAAAAAACATAATACGGTATTGTTCTGAAATTGCCTTTATTGTAGTGCTGTTGATAAACACAATTTAAGAACGCTTATGATTTTCTTCCGTAAAAGAGATCCAGAGCAATCCAAACAACTGCTTATTTTGAATGGCAAACCCAAATTTTAGTGAGATTAAAATACAAACCTGAAAACCCTGCATCCCTGGTTTTGAGTCCCATGGAGAGCTGAAATATCTTCCAATTGCATCTGTTACTAGTGAGACATGAAATAGACTTGGCTTTAATTCATTCAATTTTCTTTCAATACATTAATTTCTCTAAGGTCACCAAACATCAGAGTTTCCACAACTACACTTTCCACTTAGAAATCTTGCTTTTGGTGAATTTAAGAGTTCTGATGGGGACATCAGATGTTGCTGTGCTGTTGCTGCCAAACAATAGTCTTTGTCGAAACAGACTGCCAAATACCCAGAAATCCCAAGAAAATGGCTACTATAAATGTTTAAAAAAATTGTACATAGTACACAAAATTATCCGGCCTTTCTAGTCTAATCTGGTCCATGTACAGCTGGTCCATGGATATTCTAGATGAATCAATCATTTTTAATGCACCTGCACTGCAGGTAATCTCAGTATATTCACATAGCACAGCTACATATGTTTGTATCTGACAAACCTTTCCCACCACTTCATTTCACAGCCTACAACTCTGTTTTTGCCCTGACTGGAAAATAAATCTGTAAGAGAAATCAAGACAAAACCAAGTAAAAGAAAAAAAAAAACTCTAAACATGAAAATACTCGCTTCCTAATGTACATCTCTATTGCCTGACACTGTAGTGTTTTCAACACATACATATTCTGTGTTGCTGCTGAGATCAGTATGATCCCAGTTTATATCAAGTATCTATTGATATTCTCAAACATACTCTTTTTCATTCCATCTCACTTCATGCTCCTTCAAAGACTGAAGGTAAATAAAACTGATTACACAGGTGCTGAACCTTTATTTCAGATTTCAGGTAGACTTTCCTTCCCAGGGGTAGGAGGTGCAGATTTTGAAAGCACCAAAGTTTTCACCTCTCAGATGCAGCCATTTCCAATAATAGCACTTTTGAAGAAGGTCAGCAATGGAACAATGTTTATGCCTCAAGAAGCATGTATTTGCAGTCTCATAACAGCTTCAGGAAAAAACCAGCTGCATGTTATTAACTAAAAAGGAAATAGTATGGACTATTCTCTAAGGAGAACTAAGGAGAGTTGCCCAATATTTCTACAAAACAACCCTTTGTCAAGCAAATAGAGTATGACCACTCTTACAGTAAGTTTTCTGTCAGTTTTTAAAGTCTTTCATTACACTGAGGAAAGAAAAGCAATTTAGATAACCCTGTTTTATTTTTATTAATAAAAGTGGATATCTGCCATCAAAATAACCATCCAAACTACATTAAGAAGATTTCACGTGCAGTCAGGTTTTGAATGTTAAACATCACCAAAAATTCCAAGAGTGGCAGTACAGTAGCTATGGAAAAAGAAGAGAAAACATTAACAGCTGCTACAAGGGTAAGTAAGATTTTAGGAATAAACTATCACAATTGACAAAGGACCTGAATTTAGTGTTTGATAAGATAGCATCTTAAATTAGTATTAAATTCAAGGCATAGATTATTTGACAATTTCCTTTATGCAGTTACCCAGTTTTTAGAAGTGTGGAAGAGTTTGCAGGCATGCAAAAGATTTTAAAACATTATATTATTAATGAATTATTACCTTTATTTGACATTTCAATTACTTTTCTCCCTTGAAATTTCAAGAGACAATAAGATTTAGTTCTAATTTCTATACAAAAGAATCCATTATTATTTTTAGCACAGGTACCTACTACAGGACAGAGTGAAAGATTTCATTTGAGCTAACATAATTACATTGGGCTGCTCACTTATCACAGTGCTTATAGGAGTCCAAGTTTGCCATCAGACCCAAGTTAGAAGAAAATACATCTTAATTTACAAGACATCTAACAGCAACCAATAAGCAACCAGTCCTGTTAATGTCTCTCAATAATCAATTTCCATTTTAATCAGATTTACTGTCCTGGATGACTGACACATTAATTACGAAGTTGTCAAAAAATTTATGTCATCTCCTCCTGAAGAGCTCTCATGAAGTCATGTCACATCCCATCCGCTCAATCTCAGCACTGGAAATTGATCCGTGACCATCAGTGTCACCTCCCAACTGCACCTCGTGCTGCTGTCACAGCTCATCCCTGATGACAAAACCACTGTCCCTTGTAATACCAGCATTCTACCCATGAACAAACAAATCCAAGAAAGAGCTACTGTGTCAGCATCAGGCATTGTCCCCAAGCATGGACACTTCTACTTCCTCCAGAGCTTCTTTTGCTGACAAGCTGATAAACAGCTCATTTTCTCAATGGCATCCAGGTTGTACCCCAAGCATGAGTTATTAAATTCACAGTACTTTACAAATTTTGAGTGCTTACAATGCAGACACTAAAGTTATCATCCTACTGCACTGGAAAGGGAGTGCACAGTTGGAAATATTTTCAAACAGCATGTATTTCCTTATTGTACCTATCAACCAAGAGACTACTCTTATGGTCCAGAGATCATATTTTCTCTTAGTTAGGATTTTCAATAAACACTTAAAAATCCTTCCTGAGTCGTGAAAGAAACTCCTATCACAATTTCTGCTGGGGACTCAAAACAGATTTCTTCTTTATTCAAATCCAAACAATGATAACAAAACAGACTTACCATTTTTAAAAGGGGTTTAACACCTCAGCAGGCTCGCAAAAAGGCTACTTAATTTCATCTTAACAAAATGTAGTGTACAAGCTTTGAAATATAAGCAGCCTTGATTCAGGATTCAGAACTCCTCCAAAGACCAAAAGAAGGCAGAAACTCACCCTCCTCTTCCAGGGCCCCAGGGCAGTATCTGTAGCACTGAATAATGCACTGCCATCCCATTTCAGATGGTTTCTAGCTCAGAAGGGAAGCAGGTGGCAGGTGAAAGAAGAGGGAAAAAACTGATGCATATAATGACCTTATTGAGTCCTTAAATCTACATTTTCTCTCAAGTAACACAGCTATTTCCCAAATTAATCAAATAAGTAGTAAATAACAGTAGCATGAGGAAAATCAGCTTGTGATTACTGTATAAAATTTTGTGCATTTTATGCTGAATTGCTCAGAACCTGGGAAAAATATGGTGTTATGACATGAGATGCTTGAAACTGAAACTATATAAAACTCAAATAACACTGGCAGGACGTGGAAAATTCAAAATGCACATTAAAGAATCCTGATGCAGATTCCTTTACCTGCGATAAATTATCTGAATGAAATTTGTAAGAACAGGTAATTCTTGATTTTATTGATGTGAAGGTTAGATACAGAGGCAACCTTGAGCATCATATATTCACTTCCAGTTACTAAGAGAATTTTGCCAATTTTTAAATAATGGTGCAAATATTTACAGCTAAGCTCAACTTCAAGTTGGGTTGTTTTTATCAATATGTGCAATTATTAAAATTAAAAGAAAATTTAAAAAAAAGAAATTAGAGCTGTCCATAGCATTCATTCAATTTTTCAGTCATTTGTTTTCAGCCATTGTAGAATGAGACATTTTCCAGAATTCCTAAGGTTCAAACATCTCAGTCTCAAACATCACCTGCACCAACGAGCGGACCTCAGGCACAGAGTCACATCCTGAACATAACAGAGATTCCTTGTTTTAAAATACATATAGAACTTTCAAACAAAAGCTGTAGATTTTTGGTCAACACAGCCCAGAATTTCTAATAAATACAAAAGCAGTTTCCCAAGTTGCTAGAAAGATGGAATCCCCGTCTTAATTACAGCTACAGTTGCTGAGGAACTTGCACCCTGAGGAATGTACAGATGTCTTACTGAGCTCACATTTTACTCCATTTTTTCCTATAAACATTCACATGGTGGCTTCCGTATAATCGAGTTTAGATGAGTATGATTATGATATTAATTATGAAAGGTAACATAACAGTCATCAGTCTTCAGGTCTAGTCTACAGTAAATTGGCTGTGTCACTTAAAATTAAAAACTACTGTGAGTTGATGCAATAATTACAAGACTTTATTTATGTGAGGCCTGAAATTAATTGTGCTAAAACTTTCTGATCTCTACATACAGTAGATCAAAACTACTGCTATGACTGGTCTTTCAACAAGTCATAGTCATAATACCTTTAAAATGGAATTGAGATGCAGGCAAATTAATGCTATACCTAATGTAACAAATAAATTCTGAGATCATCATGGCAACTTCCATGATATTAAGCACAAATTATGTGACAAAGTAATTACTGCTTTCATTTTAGCAATTAAATATATTTAGAATTGTGGCCATACTCCTTCCCCAAAATATTTCAATGAAGATTAAGAGAAGGTAATTTTATAGTCTCTAATTTCTGAGAGTCAAATAGAATTAGTAGCTAAAACCAATAAAACTGGATCAGTGTAAAATGATCTTAGGCTACATACTAGCAGAAACATAACATCTAATTCTGGGAAAAAAAAGACAAAAACAAACAGACTCATCTCTCCCTATCATCCCTCAGGTCTGAGGAACATTATTCCCCTTGAAGTTCTGCCTGGAGTGGTGGGTAGTGATGGATGCAGCATATTTTACTAATTTTTCTACATGCCCTTCTGACTTTATCAAAAATGCTTCACGCATTTCTTACACAACAAGTGGACACAGAATTTTAGAGATTAAGACAATACCAGAGATTGTTTCTCCCTGCTCTGCCTGAAGTTCTCCAGTGAACCTGCTTAGCCCCTTTGATTCCTGCGTCACACCGGAAACTACTGAGAATTAAGTCTCTTCTAGAGTATACCTTCCTCAGACTACAGGACAGGAGCTTCTCCCCACGGACTTATGTGTAATACTGGACACCCAGCCTTATATCCAGCAGCAGTAGGACATATTCTGTTTTCCCAAATCCCCATGTTATCTAGTTGATGTTTCCTTTTTCACTATTTTCATTACCACAATGCCAAAATTTCTCCATCTTTGTAGTCTCTTTCATGAAAGGTAAAAATCTGAGCTTGCTCTTCATCCATTCAGTCCTCAAGTATTTTAATATTCTAAGCTTAAGAGAAATGATTTATGCGTATGAATTTACAAGTTCTTCAGAAATTCCCCAGCTCTTCCCATTGCACAATTTGTGACTGGTATTTCCTTTATGTAATTACTGAAAACAGAGTAAGTCCAACTGTTCCATTATTTTTCCAAAATCTACTTTAGACTAACAGTCCTGCCATCTAGTTTTAAACTATTTACATTCAAGCCTAATATTTGCTTAGTATTTCACACACGCTTGAAAATCACTATTAATGAGCTAGAGTTCTGCTTTTTTTCAATCGTTCTACAACTTTTGGAATGAATTCAAGAAGGGGATTGCTGATTAAAGTGAGTGCAACTTATCTGGGTTTCCATTATTTTTTTTCTGCAGTTCTTAAATCCTAGATTTATGGCACTTAACATAAGAACCATCTTGATTTTGCTTAATATACAGTTTGTGTACACATCTGGCCTCATTTGTCCTCTAACATGTTTGTGCTCTTGCTAGACTACTAACAGTTTACAGTTAAAAAAAATAATTACAACTACTTTGCCCACTTTGGCAATTACAAGGAAATACTTTTTTTGATATCTAAAAAGCACTCTTAAATATTTTTTAAGCATTGCTCATATTTTGTCCTCTTTAAATAATATGTCCAAAATTATTGGCCTTTATTTGTTTTCAGCTTTAGATAAGCAGCTCTTTGAAATTCTAAATATATTTACTGTATGTTTGCATTGTATTCTGTTTGCTAAAAAGCCATCTAAGGTCAAGTCTTGATGTTTTCAACTTACTTGTCTGTAATACTATGTTCTGAAAATCAATTTCTCCTCATTTGCTAAGATCAGGTCTCTGAAGCTTTATGACATGTTGGATGCAGAGTGGAAATAGAAAGTGTGCTTTAGAGCACATTTTGGTGTTAGCTGCAAGAAGTTTCTACCATTATCACCTGAAGAGAAACCCTGTACTGACACAGCCTTTTTTCCTCTTGCCCCATTCTAATCTGTAATTATAAGGCAAACTGGAGGCCTAAAGCAGTCCCTAAATTATAATCCATCATGCATATTATCTGTTTTGACATTTTCCCATAAGCAATTAAAGATTGTTTATGCTTATGACTTGTCAGTTCCTTGAACATGGTAAAGTCTTTTTTTTGTTGTTTTGGAAGAAAATATGTCCTTCTTAAAAAACACTGCAACGTGCTGCTAGCCACCCCACCAGACTGTGGTTTTGCCAAAGTCAGCAAGTACCAAGCTGACCTCAGGGAACCAACTGGACACCTCCACCATCTCTCTAAAATCTCTTTCTGACCTCTGGGTGATAGCAAAAATTTTGGAAAGGCCACATGACATTTAGCACCGCAATGATACTTGTCTAGATTTCCGACGAATTTTAGGAAGTTCTCTTGCTTACATTATCTGGACCTACTCTGAAATTCTCTCTGTGGCAGCAGTGCACACAAGGGGCACTGTGTCTGTAGGAGCTCTTGGTAAGGCAACGTGCCTCAGTGCTGTGCTGCACACACACTTCAGCCCTGTACGTGTTCACAAAGGGTGTTACAGACAGTGCTGGATATCACACAGATACAGTGTAATGGTAAAATGTGCTAACAGACAAAACTACAGAAAATACTTTTTTTTTTTCATTTATACATTGATTTTCATTGACCAGAAAACTATCTCTCTATTCTAGAAATACTAAATGTGAGACATAAACAGTTTATCAAAAAAGTTTTATATACTTATCTGCAAAACTCCAATCAACTTTGATACCTGCCAAGAAGGAACAGGAAAAAATTAGTTCCGAATATCATAAATTGCAATTTTTTTTTCACTGTAAGATCAATCTAGGCAATACCAGGCTTAATCAGACCCCAAGCATATAGAGGATCATGAGCAATGTCTCTTATATCTCACTTTTCCGCTCTGCAGAAGCTGAATAGCTTTTCCTTTCTTTTGAAATACCTATTTGGATATTAGAAGCTAATTTTGTGGTATTAACATGAGAAAAGTGAAGGTTTCTGTCTTTTCTAATTTACATTGTAAATTAATTTATCACGGAACAATCACCATATTTTTTTCAGAACAGGAGATTATTAAAGCTTTAAAAATTTATGAAGCTTATGAAGATCTCAACATACACATAAAAAATGTCCAGCACACAGCTGGATAAACACATCATGTGGTGGGTGATCAACTGGCCCAGGGGTTGGACACAAAGGGTTACAGTGAATGGGGTGATATCTGATTGGTGACCTGTCACTAGTGGGGTTCTGCAGGGCTCTGTCCTCTGCCCTGCGCTCTTCAACATCTTCAGTAACAACCTGGACGCAGGGCTGGAAGGGATACGAAGCAAGATCGCAGACAATACAAAACTGGGAGGAGCTGTTGACTCCCTCTAGGACACGGAGGCCCTGTAGAGAGATCTTGACAAATTGAAGGGCTGAGCAATCACCAACCATGTGAAGTTCAACAAGGGCAAATGCCAGATTCTACACCTGGGATGGGGCAACCTTGGATGTGTGAACTAACTGGGGAATGAGATGCTGGAAAGCAGTGCCACAGAAAGGGACCTGGGGGTCCTGGTGGATGGCAAGTTGAACAGGAGTCAGCAGTGCCCTGGCAGCCAGGAGGGCCAACCCTGTCCTGGGGGCATCAGGCACAGCATCGACACTGGGCAAGGGAGGGGATTGTCCTACTCTGCTCTGCACTGGGGCAGCCTCACCTCCAGTGCTGGGGGCAGTTTGGGCGCCACAATATAAAAAAGACATTGAACTATTGGAGAGTGTCCAAAGGAGGGAAACAAAGATGGTGAAGGGCCTGGAGGGGAAGCTGTGTGAGGAGCAGCTGAGGTCACTCGGTCTGTTCAGGCTGGAGAAGCAGAGACTGAGGGGAGATGTCTTTGCAGTCACAACTTCCTTGTGAGGGGAAGAGGTGGGACAGACACTGATCTCTTCTCTGTGGTGACCAGTGACAGGACCCGAGGGAATGGCCTCAAGTTGCATCAGGGGAGGTTTAGGTTGGATATTAGAGGAAGGTCCTTCACCTGGAGGTTGCTTGGGCACTGGAGCAGCTCCCCAGGGAAGTGGTCACATCACCAACCTGACAGAGTTCAAGAAGCATTTGGACAATGCTCTCAGGCACAGGATGTGATTATTGGGGATGGTCCTAATGCAGAGCCAGGAGTTGAAGTTCAGTGATCCTTGTGGGTCCCTTAAACTGGGTTTATTCTGTGATTCTGTGAAAATAGCCTATCATTGGAAAAAAAATTCTACATAATATTCTATGTAGATGCAAGCTACTCTTGCAAATCTTGAGCCCTTTTAAATGGGTCTCTGGCAGAGTTCAGTACACTTTATAAAAGCAGAACTCACAATTTATACAGATACTGTGCAAGTAAAAAAAATTAATACTGGAACTTCATAAAATAATTGTACATGTATGAAGTCAGGAGAGAGCCACATTTGACCCAGCCATCCTGTACTGGATGGCACTGCCACCTGCCTTCATTCCTGCAGCAAGTTCTGTTCTATTGGTATTGATGATTTTTAATAGTCGGTTTTAAATCCTCTTAAAACTGATTGTTCCACTGAGTAGATATTTCAGGCACACTGGACAGCTGTATTAAATGTTTTTCTTTGGGATTTGATTACTTACAGTACATTGAGTTTTAATGCATCAGCCTCTGTTAACACTGGATTGATAGTATCTTGACTGGTTACAATCCGGAGTTATTACAACATGAATTGCAGGCTGCTGAGAATAAGCTCTGGATTCTGCCGTGTAAGTTATCAGAAATTCAATGTTCCTACATATCACAGAAGAACAGGAAAATTCCAAATAAAATACAGATTTATCATACAGCTCAATTTTCAATAGGAAACATTATCTAAAAAATAATGAATAAACACAACACATCCTAAAGTACAGATACATGAAATAAAAAAACCATTCCAACTGTAAAAGTCTTCATCTCTATACAAACCTTTCCAGTGCAGAGAACCACGGTGAATTTTAATGGATTAATCCTCCTAGTGAAAGACTTTTGCTTAGTTCTAACACCATTAACAGTATTGAATATATGCACTGCAGCACAAGGACATTCTAGAAGGATGGCACCATCACAGTTCACCACTTTCTGGTTAAGAATGCTTCTCTTTACCATAAGCGTTTTCATCTACCAACTATCCTTTTATTTCTCCAGTCCAGTATTAATGTTGTATTCAAGCAGCACTTATTTACAAATTCTAAGTGGCTACCTATAGTCTCAAATAACATCACTGTCTTATCAAAGGGAAGTTAAAATTGATCTCTAGTTCTGAAGAGAAATGGCTGAATTGTTAATAAAAACTATATAAAACTTTTATATGTAAGCATGCCAAGAGCTGCTTATGGAATCATAGACTCATTAAGGTTAGAAATGACCTTCAGGAATATTGAATTCAATTGTTAACTCAGCATTGCCAAGTTCACCACTAAACCATGTCCCGCAGTGCCACATCTACACATCTTTTAAATACATCCAGGGATGGTGACCAAAGCACTACCTTGGGAAGCCTGTTCCGATGTTTCACAAGGTTTTCAGTGGAGACATTTTTGCTAATACTCAATCTAAACCTCCCCTGTCACAGCTTGAGGCCATTTCCTCTCCTCCTATAACTTGTTACCTGAGAGAAGGGGCTGACCCCCACCTTGCTACAACCTCCTTTCAGGTAACTGTAGAAGTGCTTGCATGGTTTCTAACACATCACTAACCCTTGTCTCTTTGCTGCTACATTCATCTCCATCCCCTATTTCCACTGAGGTGGCAGGCCAAAGGACCTTGCTAACACACCCTCCTTCAAATATTGGTATGCCGTTCCCAGGCTTACCTCTGTTGAGGCAGGTTTTATTCTCTTCTCTCTTCAAATCCAGTTTAAAACTCTTTCAGTGATCCCTGTTAACTCCTGAGCAATGATCCTTTTCCCTCTTTGAGACAAGTATATCCCCTCACTTGCCATCAGGCTTGGTGTCATGTAAACTGATCTGTCATCAAAAAGTTGTAGAGCCAGTGACACCAGGCTCAGAGACGGGTCTTGGTGTGCTGGCTCCTCCTGCTTCTTCCCACATTACTCCCTGCAATTCGAAGGATAGAGGAGGACACTGCTTGTGGTCCTGATGCCTTAACCAGGCCTCTCAAGGCCCCAAAGTCTTTCATTTGACCTCGGACTTCCTGCTGGGACTTCATAGCTGCCTACCTGGAAAACCAATAATGATAATAATCTGAGGGCTGTACCAGGGTAAGAAACTTTCTCTTCATGGCTTTAATCTGGGCGCCAGGTAGGCAGCAGACTTCTCAAATCTGGTGTGCATATTGGGCCTTCTGTTCCCTCAGAAAGGAGGCTCCTGTGAAAATGATGCATTCTCTTTTTTTTACAGAAGGAGTTTTCATGCAGGGCATAGGCCCACTTACCTTGGTAGCCAACACCTCCACTCTAGATGAACTGTCATGCTCATCATTTGGTTCCACTTGCATGTGGAACCATTTTCTTCATGCAAAGGCACCTTGAAAGGTCAGGCAGTCCCAGAGGAGACATTAGGTGTCTGCTGCCTACAACTTGTAGTCATTGCCCCCTATCCCCTAAGTATCTGCGTTCAGCCAGACAACAAAATAATAGAGAATCCTGCATATTGTGCACCCTTTCTGCATGTTGGGCCTGTCTCAGGGAATGTCTCAGTTGTGAATGGTTATACCATTTCATTATCTATTGGGCTGCTGCTAGCATCTAAAAGTAATGTAGACATAATTTTCAAGTATTCTTGTAAAGATCCTTTAATCTTGGGAAATATTAAACAGGGAAACACTTATTTCATTGATAAACCATCAAAAAAGTTAACCAATTATGTTCTGTGGGATTTTACTTAAACTGAAATGATTCTTTACCTCCCAATTTCCAAGATAACATTCTTTCTTGTGGGACAGGAAGAGTGAGATGTTAGCATTTGAGCATCTCAGTTGAGGCACTGCACTAATACAGCCTAACTCTCACCATTGGCTTAAAGAACAAAACTTCAGATTTTTTATATTATGCTATTTTAAATCAGCATTGATTAAAAATACTTAGCTGACTTACTATGATGAGCAAAGATGTAATAAGAAACTATTTCAGGCAAAAATCAATAGTATGTAGTCAGCAGAAGAGAACACCGACATTTAGGTCCATTTCCATGACAGGTTTTTTCCCTCTCATATGATAAAAATAAATTGTATTATCCAGTAGCCATTTATCCACTTTCATTTCCAAATGCATTTACTTCTTCAAATTTAAGGACATAGATATCTTCTGTTTCCTAGCTTTGAAAATTTGAACAGCGAAAAACACAAAATGGCATTTCACTGGAGTGATATTCCTTGACTTATACCCTCAGCTAACACAGAAAAGGGATGCTATTGATTTACTCCAGCTTCATTTTTAAAGAGCTGAATGAACACTAATTATTTCTCTTAAATAAAAAGCCTAGGCCTTTGACAAGTTGGATGTGTAGCTTTTGAACTGGCATAAAAGCATGTCAGAATTCCAGGCTGAGGTATGAGGGACTACAGAAGCTCTTTTGGGGAACTACAAGGCTCTTCTATCTCATTATTTTCAATTTTGACTAGTTCTGTACAATCTCACGCTGAAGTGCAGCAGTTTAATACATCTCAGTACTCACCAGTCTGATACTTTAAATACTACTCTGCGATGCCAATACTCTCCAAGGGCCACATAAGGAGTTGAGGAGTTTTAAATAAATATTCTGCCCCACTACACTGTCTGTCCAGATCCTTCAAATTCAGTTTTCCACCCCATTGCAGAAAATGTATGGAATTGCTGTCTACCTGTTCAGGCTTTGCAGATCTGTAGCTGCATCACTTCTGATGTGCACCACTTACCAAATAAAATGCTGTGCTCAGTGACTCCCAACAGAATGCAAAAACTTTCTGGAAAGCAAACCAAAACTGCTTTCATGACTAAAATTACTACACTTCACTCAAAAATATAAAGTAAATAGGGAAGTGGTAGATGATTTTTCACATTCTTTGTTTTCATCACACATGCCTGTCCTGGATAAAAGAAGTAGGGATGGTTCTGCTATAAACACCTAGCCTTGCTGTCCAGAAAACCCCAACAGGGAGCTCAAAATTACCCCCGTGTTAATCAGCAAAGCTGTAAGATCTAGAGGTGCTTAAAAGCCACAGCCAAGCAACAAAGCAAGTGTTTTTAGAGTTCTTCATTAAGACACATTTTAAGTAGGACCTTATGTGAATTTTGAAAGTCAGTTTTTTCCAATAAAAACAGTACAGAAAGAAACTTGTCAGTCTTCACATTTTTGGCATTTACCACCTTTGCAGATTGAGCAAGCCCCATTCAAACTGAATCAATGAAATATTTATAAAAACCCAGGCTGCGGGGTGGTGAACAAAAAACATTATAATCATCAAAAATGTAGGTGCTTCTCTTTATGCAGATTACTTTGTAGCACTAAAAAGCTGTTAAGATGCAATAGAGTATAGTCATAAATGCAAAATAACCAATGACCAAAATAACCAGTGACCAAAATAACCAATGAAGTTTCAGTGTTGACTTCACAGGAAAGTGCACCAAAGAAACAAGCATGCTTCAAAAAATCAGTGGAACTTGGTATTGACAAAACCCTTTCTCTATGCAAGCAGGAAGTTTTGCAGAAAAACTCAATAAAAAAAATACTTTATCAAGAAATAACACCAAATTAGTGTTTTCACAATCTATCTTAACTGCATGACAACTTTAGATTTTTTCCCCTAAACAAAACTGGCACTTAAAAAAAAGAAGAGTTTTGTTTTAACAATCTGTTTTTTCAGACTAAAATTATATTTATATAGTCACTGCCTCTAAGCCTTAGGGATTGTCAAAATTAATCTGCCTCCTCCCTTGTGAAACCTGTATTAGTATCAATGAGATGCAGAGAAATTTATATTAAGATTTCTTCCAGCCAAAAGGGCACATCAAGCTGCTTTATTGCCCTTGAAGGAGGAATAAGACATATTTCATCCATTCTCAAAAGGATGTACACAGGTTTTCTGTGTATCAGAAGTACTAGCTCTACTTTATGACAAGAGTGGTGTATTAACACCTTGCAGCACTAAAGAATGACTGCAAGAGAAAGAGATCTTGGGCCAGAAAAGTCTTTCATAACTGTCATTGAAAAAGCCTTTTCCTCTTTTAGAGCCCCTTCTCTTGACCTTTGCTTAACTCACATTGAGACAGATACACTCAAATCAGTAAGAGCCATCTTGGACAAAAATGAAACTTCTCAGTTTCTAGATTTCCCCAAAACTGATTTCCAGCAAACAGTCCAAGAATCTGAATGTCTACAAAACAGCTGGCTTGGAGGCAAAAACAAACAATAAAGACTTGCCGTTGAACCATTTCTCATTAGGCATATGCCAGATCTTGGAATCTGCATTAAAATTATTATTTTAATAATAATAATATTCTCTTGGAAATTATTAAACAAATATGGCCTATTCAACTGAAAATAGGTCCCTTCTCAGTTACTCGGTTTTCTTCAGAAGGAATGAGACAAGGAAACTCTTTCATTTCACCTTCTGCCTTCCTTCTACTGGATTTCCTAGCACAGGAGGACAGTTGCGTCCTCCTCACAATTACTGGCATGGAAGTATTTTCTGGAGCAGGCCCTGCCCTGAACAAGTGATTTGTACTAAACCAGAATTGCCTTCCAGCCCATATCTTTCCATGCTTCTACTGAGCTTTACCAGTAGTAGCCGTATCAAATAGCACATGAATCTTTCACTTGGAACCTTTCTAGAATCTGCTCTCACCTGTGTGACCTGATAGATCCATATCTTCTCCTACCTATGGCATTCTTATAGTGTTTGTACTGTATCAACTCATATAGTAGAACAGATTTTGAATATAAATTTCCCCTGCAAAATGGATTTGACCATTTGTGGGACTTTTCCTGTCTTTGGCTGAGTAAAATTACCAGATTTTTCAGGTGTTCAAGGTCAAGAAAGCACACTCCTATGGTACATGACAATCCAGGTATACTTGACTCATTTTTTTTACTACCAGTTTAAACACCCCTCCCATACTTATTCTATCATAAATTCATAATAGCTGGCTACAAAAAAACAAAACAAACCAACCAATCAACCAAACAAAAAAACCATACCAACCAACCTACCAAACAAAACACAAAACAAAAAAATCCCAAAAAAATAAAAACATAAAAGCCACTCCACCCACTCTATCAGCTTTCTAGTAGTACTGATTTTACCATCTCTAACTTACACAAAAATTTACTGGTAAATAGTAATCACGTAAATATTTCAGTGTTGACAGTAAAGACTTAAAATATTGCTAGTTTGACTCTGAAAGTGAGACTTACAGACAACAGCTGTCAGCCCCTTTGTTAAAACTTGGCAATTTCCACCAAGTTTGAAAGAGTGGAAATTTAAGTCTAAGGTTTCCACTGTGAGGAAAAGCAATGATGTGATCCTCTCTAACTAGCCTTTCTGGTTGAAGATAGGAACTATATTGCTTTGAAAAGCCACAGCACTTACTGCCTCTTGCAGATTCAGTAGCTCACATGATGGTGGGTAAAGAAAAAAGCTGAAAATACTGTAGGAAGGAAATAAAGAACATGGAAGATAATTGGGGAATCAGATGGTATAAATGAAGACTATAGAGATTCATTGAAGAAATGGACAGAGGGTGGTGCAAGGGGAGAGAAAGAAATTGTAAATGGGATTAGGTTACTGCAGCTAGAGTGTGTAAAATAAACTGTAAAATAAAGCTTTTATCTGGTTGCTGAAGATGTACTCCAGATAACAGAAACATCAGCAATTATCAGGTGTCTTAGATAACTTCTATCAGAAACATTGTTCCAAGTAAGTTAACACAACATTTAACATGTCTTTTGAAAGTCTTAAGAAGCCTTTAAAACAGAAGAGTATTTCCTGAACAACAGAAACACTGACACAATGCTGTATGACAAGGATCACTTTAAAGGAATAATCTCTCAACATTCTTAAAATTACACCAAGGAAGGAAGGAAAGGCAATTGTTCAAATAAATTAGCATCTCTAAGTTATATTAAACAATTAAAGCAGAAGCAACATGCTCATCTTCACAGAAACAAATATTATAAACAAAGACAGCTATACAAATGTGAAGTTCAAGTCACAATTCTTAGCTGTGATATCACTGCAGATATATTATTGCAGTTGGAATAGCTTAATTTCTCCTCCTTTCTGCACGAGGTAGCAGCAGGATTAGCTATTCTTGCACTGAGCTTCTTGTTATCATGGTGGTGAATTCAATCACCTAGAAATTTATCTTTGTAAAAACCCTGTAAAAAACTGTTACTGTTTACAGAATTACTGTTCTCTCTTCATTCCAGGACACATGGCACAGCCAGTGAGTGAGCACTTTTCAGTCATGCCAGAGTTTTTTCACAGACAAGAAATAAATACAAAACTTCCAGATCCAGATCCTGTGTTTCACCTTTAACCTCTCTGCTGCCTTCTCCGGCAAATGTTTGAGTATCCCTGCTATTCATCAGGATAACAGCCCAGAGAGGTGATCAATCCAAATGTTTTACAAACACTCTCCTTTGGTCAAATAGTTATGACCTACAGGTGTTTTGTCCTCCTACAGCAGCAGAACACCCTGCATGTAATCCTCTATGTCTAGCCAAAACCTGCTGTTCCAACAAAATAAATCATAATGGGAAGACACTTAACTATTTAAAAGCATCAGTCCTGTTTGTTCCTGAAGATTGATGTTAGGTCTTCTGGCATTGCCACCCCCATCCATAAGGCTGGGTGTAGACTGCTTGGCAACATCAGTGTGACTTTGCAGGCTCTCCCGTTGAGTCACCCTGACTTGTATTTAAACACATTGTTTTACTTTTTGCTTCCCTATCACCAGTATAAACAATATGTAGAAAACTAAATTGATGAACTAATATAATTGACCAGAACAAATAATACCACTGAACATTTTTATTGTTTAAAGAGATTCCGACCACATAATCCAAATATTTACAAGACAGGATGAGCCAAAGTTAATTTATCATGGATACCTCCATAGAAGGGAAGTTTACAGGAAAGATTTGAATACTGAAAAAAATTCTGGCTTGACAATTGTGTTTGGAAAAGACTGTTGTGGAGAAACACTTGGAAAAAAAACAGAGAGGTATTTACAACATAACACAGCTGAATTCACAAAGATGTATGGCAATTAAAAGTCACATTGGTCTTTGAGAGGGCAAAAGAGATTAGACACCTGGAACTATACCTCTCATATGGAAACTCCAGGGAGAAGTCTTTGACCCATTTTCTGACTAGCAAAACTGCCACCTTCCCTCTCCCCTTGTGATTCATCAAAACTGGAACAATTTCCAACTGAGCTTCATATAAATTTTATCAGAATAACTTTGAATTACTACAAGTAATGTTCTTGCACACACATTTTGCAATTGATTTAACATCCTTCTTGCTTCCTCTGAATGCTATAATTAGCACCACAGCATTCAGGGTTACTTGCTGTAAAATTTGCCAGCAGTAGGTCTTTATCTCTGTTGACATATGGAAAGGTGTCCTTCCAGTAATTGGTGAAGGACAAAGCCATGGCAGTTGCCATACCAAGAAAGGAAAACAAGCAAGAGGTAAGGAAGAGGATTGAAAAAAGGGTGAAAAAGTCTTGTGGGAGAACAGGAACTTTTTTTACTTCTTGTCTGATTAAAAAAAAAACAACAAAAAACAATGCAAGGGACTGACTTAAAGCTTGGGGTTCTCCTAGGACCTGCTACTTGCTTTAAAGCAGTAAAACAGATGGAACAGATCCACGACAAACTTTTTTGTTTTCATGGTTAAAAGCAGAAAGACAATGAGGCGGAAGGAGGTGCAACTCTAAGCCAATTTTAAAACATAATTTATTGCTAAGATTTCAAAGCAAATTCCAATCACAGAAGATCAGAAGGCCAAATTTACAGTTGTATCATGAAAGCAATGCTGGAAGTCACGGGTTTGACTTTTCAGTCAGGCATACAGAGGACCCTTTCAGCTTACTTGGCAAGTAATCCCCAATAAAAAAATACATCTTGGCCACACATGACAGATCTAAACATGCCCAATTTAGAGCTTCAACGGTGAAGGAAGTGCATAGGTAACTACAGAAATGGCACAAGAATTCATAAAACTGGCCCTGCATTCAAGGTTACGTTCATGAGTGTTTTCTTCCAGATATTTCTGATGTCAATGTTCCAATATGTAACTCAAAAATCCATACATTTTTGCTGTCCATGCAAGCATTAAACTGTTAATGAATTCCCCTCAGGCACCAGATGTTTTTATCAAAAAATCAATTTTTATTATTAACCTCCAATAATGTAATTGACTCTCATTATCTTATCATATAGCCAGTTTTAGTAACCCCATGCAGTTTGTTCAGAAGTACTGCAGGATTTTGGTATATAACTGTATATCATTACTCCATATCACAAATTTAGTGAAAGAGAGTGTATAAAGCAAAAATACTAAAATCTGTTCATTCATGTCTCCACAACATGAAAATAGAAGTCAGCTTAAGACATATGTTGTTCAGTTTTCATGTGCAGTATAAAGCAGTATTTCTCTATTCAAAATGCTATTTTTAATAATTTATAAAGATAAAATGTAGTCATCCGCCTTGTATTTAGCACAGAACAAACAAAGAGTTAAAATCAATTCCATAAAATCAATCTATTTTTGATTATTTCACCCCTACCAGTGAAGATCACCAAAAAATCACTGGGAAAATTAGGTATGGCAGCAGATGCTGGAAGACACAAGTCTTCCCAAGCAGCAGCTTGTGCGGGTTTTAGCATATCCACATATTTTAGCATATTTAGCATTCGGTTATCCACTCTCCTAAAAAAAAGAGGCATCAGTGGTTCTCAATTTTTCCACTAGATATTTTAAGTGGAAGTCCCAGTTGATTTGTACTGAGTACAAAACATCACCATCCAAATACTTTCTTGGTTACTGACAGAAGGCGTCACTTTTGAAACCCTATCAGACACGTCTTCTTAGTGAACAGGGCAGAGTGACATAAAACATCTCT
Source organism: Pachycephala philippinensis (assembly GCA_013397055.1). NCBI lineage: Eukaryota > Metazoa > Chordata > Aves > Passeriformes > Pachycephala > Pachycephala philippinensis. The sequence goes on along the minus strand of VWZT01009467.1, from coordinate 138,362 downwards.
GCTCATGGCTAACATTAACTCGCATTCACTTTGTCTACTGTTTCACACACAATTTTTCCCAGCAGAAAAAAACCTCATTAAAATCAGAAAAAAACCCTAGATGACTGGTAGCATTTGTCTGTGAATCCTGAATGAATCCTGTATGAATCCTGAATGGCCTTGCATCCATCTTTTTATATGTCATTTATTCTGAGAAATATTTATTAAGTACATCCCTAGAAATTTCTTTTCCTTTTCAACCATTCACTTCTTGCTTTACACATCATGGTCGGGAGATTTTTTTACCTCTGCTTTCCTTTACTGAACTAGTAGAACATATGCACACTCAGCATTTTACTTTTAGTTTGGGGGATTATTTTATTAAACTTCAGTTTTAAGTTCATAAAGCCACAGATAAGACAGTTTGAGTATAAATTTCCATAAGTCTTTCAAAGATTTCTCAAGGTTCTCTCACACTAAATTAGCTCTCTTCTCCCGAATGATTTTAGCTGTCAATTCAATATCATTTCAAGCAACTAGGTCAGGGATACCTGAAGTCTGAACTGCAAACAGCAGATATTAAGGAAACAATCTGCTGAAGAATAAAATTAATAGGCAGAGCTTCTCTGTCACGTGTTCATTTTCCCTTTTTGTTTAGAAGAGAAAGATCCGCTTTGATCCCTACTCTGGTCAGTAGTGCCTGACAACCACTTAGACATTCTGTACATGTATCATGAGGTTGAGCTTTAGGGAGAGAGAAATTTAGGGTATACGCCCATTCTCCTAAAAGACAGTAGAAAAGCAAGCAAACTCATATTATAGCCACAGTGAGAAATAAGCAATGCAATTATTCACAAAAACCTTCTCTCTTTTCTAAATTACGTTCTATAAGATAAGTAGGTCTATTAAAATGATGATCCCAGAGGAAGAAAACTGATCCACAACATACAACAGAACTTAATGACCAACGTTTTTCATTTTAAATAGTGAAGAAATTGGTTTATCTCAAATTCAGTAATATAGAAGTTATTAACATTTAAAAAGCAAGAGGTTATTTAAGAAGTTGCATGTGAGATGAACTTGGAAAACCTAACTTTGCAAATAAATTTACTAGATCAGCTATTTCAATATATTGTTATTTATACTGAAAAAAATGTTTTTAATCTCTTGCTACTATTGGCTATCCCTCTAAAGAGCAGTAGTAATAACAAAACCAGCTTCTATAAAATTAGTGAGGGTGCTCTATTAAATTAGCTTCAGACTAAGAATCATATTTAAAACCACATCTTGATAAATACATTTTACTCTGACTTTATCCAGCTTGGAAAGAGCCATGCCTGCTTGGAAAACACAATGGAAGACAGATGCAAGTAAAATTGTCAATTTTAAGCTGTCTGTTTAAATTTCATCATCTTCTCTCCACTCTACTGACATATGACAGTGGTCTTGCCACCTAGGAAAAAGCTGAAAGGGAGCAAATTACTCCCTGTAGTGCTCCATTATAAACACTCTAAAGTTGAAGCATGGAAGAGAAGACAATAGCAGAGGGTCAATACCCCCAGGAAAGCAGGCTCAGCCCTACAAATTAAAATCAGTACCATCATTTTACTTGGGCTCTGGTACAGAAAATATCATGCGCTCCGTATCAGCCCCCCAGTGAGTTTTACAACACCAGAACAGATTGTAAATATCAAATTATTACTTGTTGCACCAACTGGCATTATATTTGATTAGTTCCAGTTTTAATTGCTTTCTCTCACATAGTTTCTCTGTTGGGGCACATCCCACTTGCTATAGGATTATTCCAAAAGTAGCTCCTGCATATCAAGGCTTTCCCCAGGAGTTTTCTTTCATTTGCAAGCTTTGTGTACGCTGTCAAGTCTGAAGACTTTGACTACCAGAGTCTTCAAGTGCAGCAGCTCCTTTTCACTGGCTGCATATCTCACTTGGAGCCATGACACATGCCAGGCTGAGTCTGTACCAGATTTGGTGTGCTGCAGGTGAACTACACAGGGTGGCATTCCCAGGGATGGGCATTCCCAGTGCTTTTGGGACAAGTTGCACACCCACGCTGAGCACCGGCCACCTCTGCCTTGCATAAGCAGTGTTCACATATGAACATATCTCACTTTGTACTTCCTGGAACTGCTTCTACCTTTTCTAAATATTGCTCGCTTAATGCATATAGATATAAAATGTGCAAACGGAAAAAAAAACCCTACTGTTACACTAATTGTCTCTACCCTCCCTCCCAACATGCCAAAATAATTAAAGGCGTCTTCCAAATTGCCCATCGTTNAAAAAAAAAAAAAACACCAAAAAAAAAAAAACAAAAACCCAAAAAGTACACATAATAGGTTAAAAAGTGCATCAAAAGACCCAAAACATGTTCCCAGCCTAATGTAAGATCTGCAATATTTAGCCAAAAAGCCACATTTCAGCTTCCAGCACCAGGTAATTATATACTTGTGATAATTCTTCTCAAAAATTAGATATTTCCTCCTTTCTGCTTTCACTGACTGAAAGATTTTTTGTAACTTCACAACCTGTACAACCCTTATTAGGTGAAAGAAATTCTACTTAGCTTGCTTTTTGAGGAAAGCAATGATTATTCTCATTTAAGATGAGTCAGTCTCAAGGCTGCATATGTGATTTAGTCTCTTAAAACAGTCATGGGATAGGACCCAAGATTCAAGACTCATTCTCTGCATTGATCAAAATTTTTAAACTGCAAGCCTTGCAGGATTGAAATGAAATAATTTTCTGCTCCTCAGAGTGAGCACCCATTGCATTCCATAACTGTCAGACAAAGCTCTTGTGCAAATTCCTTTCTGCAAGTTGTCTACATAGGGAGACAACCCCACACTTCTCTTCAGTGAAATACTCCAACTCCAGACAGAAAGCATTATGAGGGTAATATTGTTCAGAATGAGAATACCCCATTGCAATGCACTTAATTTAAGTGTGAAGGAAACTATTCAACAAAGCCAACAGTGATTCCTCACATTTGAAGGCTAATTTCTGCTATCTTTAATTCCTTTAACACAACCTTTCCTATATATTCAGATGTCTGCTATATATTTCAGAAATCTGCTATTATTTGAAACAGGAAGGTTGATCATTTTGAATACAAGCCAATGCAAACCAATTCATTCGGGAACAAAATTTCCCAAGTTTCCTGTCGCCCAGAGGAAATGTGCCTGTCCATAAATAAAATGTGTGCAGGCTGGATGATTTCTCACACCCATGACATGCGGTCTGGCATGCGCTGTGAAACTCAGCCTCAGGTACTATGTTCCTGTATACCTCTACATCTGATTAAAAAAATAGCAATAATCACCCACATTAGGATTGCCAGGCTTTGTCTGGAATAACAACTGGCTTCTGATGCACAGCCAGCTGTCACAACAGGAGCTGTACGGAATTGGTGAGGTTTTGCTCGGACAGAGAGGGAACCTTTAGCATCCAGCATGTCCCCTGCAGGGCTCAAGGTATTCACTTGAGCTCTGCTCTTCAAAGTGGGTGTAAGTCAGCTCAGAACACCTTCATTCATAAGCTATGATCCAAATGTATAGGAAATCCTTTTCCACCAGGATGCTACAGATTTCAAATTTTTTGGCATTCACTCTCTGCTAGTAAAACAGTTTTCAAAGTGCTTGTTTTAATGAGTTAAGGGTCTTAAATATAGAGAATAATATTAAACTGAGAACAATACTTATATCAGAAGGAAAGAAAATAGTAACTTGAATAATGTTTGAATCAAAAAAGTTATCTCCATTTTCAATATCAATATGTTAAAAAGAATTTTTTAAGGGGGCTGACTTATCTTGACTACTTGATTTTTGTAGGGAGGTCAAAATTGTTTTCTAATTTTTTATGGAGTTTTTAAAGTGGTTGGGCTTTTTTATTTTGTTTGGGTTTTTTTTTAAGGAACTGAAACATAATTTGGTGCTTGGGCAGGTTTCTGACAGAAATACAGTCAGTAAAGCAGAGTAATTGAATAATCATGAATATGCATTCAGATTTCTGACATAAGTAGTATATGAAGTTTCCAGGAGAGACTTCCTACAAAGACTGATTACACAGAAGACCATTTTAGATTAATATAATTTAGAAACAGTAAAAACCCTCAAGGAAACTGTCTTCTCTGTATTTCTCAAGGACAATACACTATATATGACTCCTGCCAGCTTCAGCTTTGTCTTGCTGTTTGACTGACACCAAAAGCAGGCAATAAATTAATTGTTAAAGCACTGAGCTGGAGAAATCTCTGCTACACAAATTTAAGAAAAAAGTGATTGTCAAAACAGACTGCTACCTTGCAATCAAGGAGGGTCTTTTTATACAGAAGAGAGCAGACAAATTGTACAGTGCTCATACATGCAGGCAAGTTATATCCATGTCTGACATGTTTGGAGGAGGTGCATTCTTCTACATTCTTCAGAGGCACCGGCCACACGGAAGCAATAGATTATTATGAGTCCCAGTTGCTTGTAGGAACATTTCCAAAAGCCATAATATACACTGAGCACAGTGACTAAATATATTTGTATTCAGTCTTTCAGTTTACATAATTCCTCTATCAATCATTTTCTAATATACGTGAATGGCCATGAGGCTTTCAAGATGTACATTCAAAAGAAAAAAAAAATCGGAGGACTTCTCCAATCTAACTTAAATTCCATAACCACAAAATGTACACAGTTTTCCTTATTAAATCCCTTACAATTAGTTTATTAACTAGAATCCTGTGTTGAATTGGAGTAAATTCTACACATATGGGTCAACCACCCAGATAAATTGACTGAAACATGTCACTAACCAGGCTATCCTCAAAATGATAATTAGAGGACATGATGTTTTTGTATGTTTCTGAAGTTAAAGGATAAGCAACATAAGAACATAAGCAACAATAGACATAGAGAACTTTAAAATAATACAGATTACTGAATACGGTTAAAATTTGGAAGATTTTCATAAGCTGCAAGTGAAAAGACTGCAAGTCGATTCAAATTCTGCATTTTGAGCATCAGTTGAAATAATTCCATTCATTTATTTTTGCATTTGGTATCACTGGTGTTACTCAGATTAGTTAAATTGCAGTGGTGGTATAGGAAACACTACCCATGAATTGTTCTTCTCCATTGTTCTCCACCTGTGACCCAACCAACATCCAGATAATGTGCATGATAGATTCTCTCCCAGCAGTACAGCGCAGAAGAGTCCTACGGTAACTCAGGCTCTACAAAGCTATCTGGAGCTCATGCCCATCAGGGAAAAAAACATAAATAAATATAAAATACTGAGTATCTTGACTTCTTCTTTTAATGTTCAGAAGAAACTTTAACCTGCTGATTTAAACAGAGCTACAGGACAAGTACATTCTACATGCAAACTACTCCAATAAAGTTTGATCTACCTACACTATATAGGATTCTGTCCTGCAAAGTTAATGCTAATTAAAGTAAGCATTTACTTTCAAACACATCAGAATCCATTTCCCTGTTTTACTTGCCACGAAACAGGTGTATAGCATCAGAGGAAATAATTACCAGTTTTTCCAGTGAAAGCTCTGAGACATGATGGTTGGCATTAATATTGCCAACAAGAAACTTTTCAGACCTGAAAACTTTTCCTTTTTTTCAGTCTTTCCTGAAATTCTTCTCGTTCAGCAGGCACACTAAGATCATTCACAGATGCATTTATCACACCTAATGATCTTCTTCCCGGCATTCAAACTTTCTTTCAACTTGAATTGGTTTTCTTAGAGGAATACAGATGTGTCTGAAAAACAATATATCTGTTCTCCACAAGAGATAAATTAATGTGAAATCAAATACTGCTGTTGTTGAGCTGTCACATTTACTAGCATCCTCATTAAATGTTTTCAGGATCTGGCTTGTCTAATAATCCAAATATAACGTAGAATCTCACATCCCATTCTTGCAGAATACTAACACACTCCGTTCACATACGTAGGTGCTTGCTTTGTGGTTCAGGCAATTTCTAAAGTCTACCAGTGAAAATAGACATTCCACTGGGAAAAGTCTTTGTGTGAACAATATCCTATAAATTTCTGTAGGAGCAGTCAGGGAGCAACCCATTTTTACTGCTTTTAAAGGGCTTTGTTCACTGCAGTCAGAAGTCTCCAAGTGAAGAGATGGAAACAGAGATTAATTGCCTCATCCATTCGGGATGTAATTCCCTTTTGGGGAGTACCATAAAGCTTAGAAACCTTATTGATGGAGCTCTGGTTTTCCATGGAAACACTGTTAGCTTCTTTGCAATAGACTTAGTCAGTTCAACTGGGTGATTTCAGACTGGCATATTATTAGTTGGAGGAGCTACATGCTGAAACAATCTTTCTACATCAGGAGTGAAATTTCTTTATTAATCTGCATTTGGCTGCATAGTCAGAGTCTTTCAGGAGAAAGTTAGATGAACTTGGAAGTTTCAGGGCTTTAATGAAAAGATAGTTTTCCTTTCACTCCAGACAGGGTTTGAGATTTTGGTTTTGTTGTTGTTTGATTGGGTGTTTGGGTTTTTTGGTGGTGGGAGGGGAGATGGATCTAGGAGGGTGCCTTGGCCTTATATAAGCCCATAGCTATAATTTTGTTGACTTTGGAAAGAGAAGATGGTATTTTGGGTAGTGCATCCAGCTCTGGGGTCCACAACACATGAAAGATATCAACCTGTTGAAGCAAGTCCAGAGGATCAGCCCCAAGCTGATCAGAGGGATGAAAAATTCCTCCTGTGAGGAAAGGCTGAGAGCACTGGGTTTCCTCACTTTATAAAAGAGAAGACTTCGGGGTAACCTAATTTTGGCCTTCCAGTAGCTGAAGGAAACTTAAAGGAAAGATGAAGAGGGACTTTTTATAAGGGCATGTAGTAACAGGACAAGGGGCTATGGCTCAAACAGAAACCAAGTAGGTTTAAATTAGATATTAGAAAGAAATTATTTACTTTGTGGGTGAGAAGCACTGGAACAGGTTGCCCAGAGAAGCTGTGGATGCCCAAACCCTGGAAGTGTTCAAGGCCATGTTGTATGGAGCTCTAAGTAACCTGGTCTAGTGGAAGGGGTCCCTGCCCATGGCAGAGGGGTTGAACCAGTTGATTTTTAAGGCTCCTTCCAATCCAAGACGCTCTATGATTCTATGATTCTGTAGAGAATCTGTAGCACAATCAGACCAAATTATACAAACCTTTTCTTTTGAGCAGAATATTGAAAAATCTGAAAATTAGTGCAAATCTAGCCAGTCTCTTAACCAAAATACTGGACCATTCTCTGATTCCATGGTTCTGATCACTACCAGAGCTCAGCAGCTTTGCACACATCACCACAATTAAGTCAAAACCAGAGGTCATTATACCAACTAAAAGCTAAATAAAAAAGAAAAACACTGAGTCTAAGTATTTCTCTGTAACTCTTCTCTCTTTAGTGTATTTTAATTATTTGAATTGATCTAATTGTGCAATATAAAAAAAAAAATAAAAACCTGCAAGTTCATATTATAAAAACAAGAGTTAAACACCATTTCCAATAACTAGAGAGCAACTGATCAGCTCAGGAGAGGATAGACAATTTGCATTATACATGACATCAACAAGCCATCTTCATTCATTATATTTTCCAACTATTGACCAGTGAATCTTTTATAGGCTTTTCTTACCAACTATACTGAAAACAACATTTTCTGAAGAGATCATTACCTGTAGGTAGTTAGGTTAAATGTGTTCACAATTCACAAATGTATTCACTTCTTAAGCCTAAGAGCAGTGTCATGTCCTAATAGCCTCCACTTACACTGCTGCAAAGGTGCCCAGTTGGACTAGACCAGCTCCACAGCAAATATTCCAATTGTAAGATAAAAGGAAAATTTAGCAATATCAGCATTTTGCAGAAGCAAGCAAGGCATGTTCTTCCTTAAGCACCAGGAAACAGATAAGAGCAAACATACGGGTCTGTTATTCAGGATTATTTTTGAAACTATGTGAAGCACAATGCTTTTGCAACCTGACTCTGAAGATCAGCATTTACTTTTCTAATGGGCTGTAAGTATTAAGACTTCATTATCAGGGTGAGATTGACTTCTGCTTTCTAAGCTGCTACTGTTCAACTGATGAAACATATCAACAAAATCAGCATACATCAGGAGCTCTTACACTCTAACTAAGTTCCCCTTGACAGATTCTCCTTCATTCACCATTGAACATGTTTTAATGCCAGACCAGTGAATAGTTAATAGAGTTATATAAAGGACAATGGCAAGGGAAAGCCTTGGACTTTCACCCTGTACTAAACTCATTACAATGCTCTGAAGTGGATTAAAATAGCACAGAAAACACCTTTGATCCTCTTTCAGTCACAGAAATGACCTTTGAATTTTATTGTGTTTACAATAATCTTCTATGCAGATAGGTGTGAACTTTAGCTAAATTAGTTTGACCTATTGCAAATAAAGAAAAAATGATTTGCATTTAATGTTTCTTCCTGGAAACTAAAGGCAAAATGAAACCATAGAGCAGCATATCTAGAAAATGCTTAAAAAGTGGCTCTCATTCTACATCAGGAATATGCAAAATTCACTCGAGAATCATAGAATCTTAGAATTGTTTGGGTTGGAAGGGACTTCAAAGATCCTTTAGTTCCAACTCTCCTACCAATGGCAGGGATGCCACTCACTAAATCAGACTGCTCAAGGCTCCATCCAATCTGACCTTGAATATTTTCAACAGTGGGGCAGCCACAACTTCTCTGGACAACCTGTTCCAGTGCCTCACCACCCTCACAGTAATGAATTTCTTCCTAACATATAATCTAGACCTATCCTCTTTCAATTTAAAATCATTGCCCTTTGTCCTGGTACTATTTGCTCCCATAAAAGTCCCTCTCCCTCCTTTTAATATGCCCCGTTAAGGCACTGGAAGGCTGCAATCAGGTTTCTCTGAGGCCTTCTCTTCTCCAGACTCAACAATCCCAGCTCCAAGCCTATCTTGAAAGAGAGTTGTTCCAGCTCTCTGATCAACTTCATGGCCCTCTTCTGGACCCACTCTAATGGGTCCACATCTTTCTTGTGCTCAGGTCCTGACCAGGATGCAAAATTCCAGGTAGTGTCTTAACAGCCAGGAGTAGAAGGTAGAATCACCTCACTCAACCTTCTGGGAAAGATAGAAGTCATTTCCTTCCATAGATTTTTTCATATGCAAAATTCCAAATCAATGACCTGTCTTATTTGCATTTTGAATTAACATATTCAAGACATACACAGTAGCCTTTTCTCAGCCAATATAACAGGAACAGTGCACAGCTGCAGCCATACAGAGAAAATCTCAACTGAAGTGCACTCAGAACCTCTAGAACAGCAATTTTGGAAGTGGGTTGGTCTGCACCCCAAGCACTTTACTTAGTATGCTTTTAGTCCCCTGACACAGTTTCAGTATCTCAGTGCAAACTAGAATGTGAAAGTGGGTTTTGCTAACTTCTCTAAAATACCATTCACTGCACCCATATGCTCATGTACAGGCTGCCATCCAAAGACAGCTTGGCAGAAGCTGGATGTATTTATTAGGAGAAGGATTTATCTCTACCTGTCCTCCTTTCACATTCTTCCCTGAAGGATCTTCTTTTGTCAGAGATCTGCTATCAGGTTTAAGACAGAGCTTTGGCCCAGGCACCATTACATCCCTTACACCTCTTTGCCTGTCACTACATACCCCACAGGTATGTAGACAATATTCCTCCTCCTGCTGCAAAGCTGTCACCATCATCTCGTCTACCATCTTAATGAGGCCAAAAGCTTCTCTAAGTCTAAAGGCTTTACAAGCTTTATAAAACAAAGTAATTATGCAGTCTAATCTAATGCTTAGAGATGCAAATGAATAAAAACTTTATTGACACTCAAACTGTCCTCTATAAACTATCCAGAAGTCTTTATCACTGAACATTTCTGACCACATCCATGAAGAATATGAGATTTTTACAGTCATTATTTCAAACTCTGCATTAACAGACCCAAGAGTCCATAAATATTTGGATTAGAATTTAGTTCTCTATAAACAGGCCTACAAATCTCTATCACAGCTGTACACTTACACATAACTAAGATTCTGAGCAGCTAGCAGTGGTCACATATTACCACCTTTCCTAAGAGATTCATTTATTTACTATTAAAAGAGAGTAACAACAACCTGTAAACTTCCTCACATTCTGCACAAGAATACAAAACTTACAGATGTGCACTAGGTGATAACAAACATATCTCCTGAATAACAAAAAAAAAAAAAAAAAAAAAAAAAAAAATCAAGAGGAACTAGTGTACTATTCTCGCCAAAATATAAAGCTCAACTGCTAAAAACATGCCTGCCTTTGGAACTCATAGAAGCATAGAAATGAATCAGCCAATCTCAGGCTGGGTTAGACCTCAAAGAGCATGGAGTCAAACTATTAACTCAGCGCTGCCAAACCTACCACTAATCATGTCCTTAAGTGCCACATCCATGGTGACTCAAGCACTAGCATAGACAGCCTGTTCTAATGTCTGACAAACATCTCTGTGAAGAAATTTTTCCTAATATACAATCTAAACCTTCCTGGTGCAACTTGTGACCACTTCCTCTGGTCCTATCACATCTTACTTGGAAGAAGAGACCAAACCCCAACTCTCTACAATGTCCTTTTACGGAGTTGTAGACAGCAGTAAGGTCACCTCCAGGCTAAGCACTCCCAACTCCCTCAGCCTCTCCTCATCAGACTTGTGCTTCAGACCCTTTGCCAGCTCCAGTGCCTTTCTCTGGACCAGCTCCAGCACCTCAGTGTCTTTCCTGTAGCGAGCAGCCCAGAACTGGACACAGGATGCGAGCTGCAGCCTCACCAGTACTGAGTAGAGAGGGACAATCCCTGTCCTGGTCCTGCTGGTCACACTGTTTCTGACTCAAATCAACCCCCCTGGAACACATGCAAAATACAAGCAGCAGTTTAGTAATTTTGTTCCACACTCCAAAGTATTAAAAGGGGAAGAAAGTATATATTATTGGTACTATATTGCTACAATAACTTAAGCAATTGGTAGAAGCACCACCTTGTCCTACAATGCACTCATACTTTTTTCAAGCACCAGGTGCTTTAAATCTATTCTGAAAAGCCTGAACTATTGTTTGACCTGCAGGTTATTCATCCATTATTTACAGAATTCACAAACATTCTCAAAGTGAGAAGAGAAACTGAACACACAGGTATTTTCACGTCCAGCAATACCAAGAGATAGGAGAAAAACTTTTGCAAGGCTGGGTATTTTATTCTTTGCACAATGGAGTATTGTGTTCTTACCTGTGTGCAGAAGGTTTTATTAGCTCAGGTGAAGTTTAATTAACAGATATTATTTGAAGTCCAGTGCTATAAAAGACTACATTTTCTAATGCAACTTCATTTTCATTACAGAATTGAAAAAAAAAGAAGCCAAAACCAGACACAGAAGAAGGTAGAGCAAGTCCAGGTAGAATTACATCAATTGCACACAGATAAAATTTTCCTATATTTCCCCCTTATTCCCTCATCATTATTGACAATCGAGTACTGCACATTCACAGAACAGGTTCCTAACTTTAGTATTCCTTCCCTTTAAACCATAGGGTTGTCTTAGAACTGACAGACGCCCAGTGGGAAAATTTGATGGTTACCATGAACCTCTTGATTCTGTCAAAGAAGCATGAAGAGCTGTTATACAGCATTTGGACAGGGACCAAGAGATGGTCATGTACCTACAAGAAAAATAATCAGAACATGTGAAACTATCTGTCCCCTGCTGTGGAAAAGAAGCTTGTACTGAAATCCTTCTGCCTTCACTGGAGCTGAAGGGATGGTGGAAACCTTAACAACAAGGCATTCCAAATAGCTAATCAAAGCAGAACAAACAAGATAAACAAAGATATATTTAAATTTTAAAAAGAACCTGTTCTTTAATCACACTCTTATACTGGGCCTGGCGATGATGGAATTAAACCTTCTTCGTAGCTGCTCATAGAACGCCATGTTTCAGATTTATGACTAACATGGTGTCAATGACACATCAATATTTTGGCTACTGCTGAGCAGTGTTTTCAGAGTGTCAGAGCTTTTTCTCACTCTGTTACCCGTCCCATGCCCAGCCAGTCGACACCTGAACTGAAATGGCTGAAGGAATATTCAACACCATGTAACACTGAGTAGCAATAAAAAACCTTTTGTCTTCCAGAATAGCCATTACTCATAGACTGGCTGGGCGTCAGTCTGCTTCTGGGAGGTGATGAACGATGGCCCTTGCATCATTTCTTTTTTCCTCTCTCCACTTTCCTTCACTTACTAAACTGACCATAATCAACTATCAAGCACAGGTAACTCTCAGGAGGCCCATAAATTTTATTAGTTTTTACTGAGCATATTATATTATCTGAAGGTAGAACAAGTTGTAGCATTCTCTAAGTTTAAAGCAAGACTGAGGAGGCTAGTAAAACCCCTCAGTAAGTGTACAAATGAAGTTCCTATTTCCTTGGAAAATAGATGGGGGAAAATTATTTCTTCTGTATGACGGTTTCCTTCTACTCTGAATAAATGAATGTAAGGAGAACAGGGATATCTTTTTTAGCATGTCAAAACTGTGCTGACTGAATAAGCATTAAAAAACAGCATTGTTTACAGAAAAAGTAACTGATGTCTTAAGTCTGATTAAATATACAAATAAGCTAAATTCTCTGAAGATATGTGGACAGCTGCATCATTTTTGCTTTTCTTAATGCTAATTAACTAGTATGATAAATAAAGTCATATTTATGCTACTATTTGTAAAAAAAGCCACTTGTTACAACTTCTTCCAATGCATGACACTTATAACAAAAAATGGCTAATGATAACAGTTTTCAGAGACAGATAAATATAAAAACCTTTATTATTTTATGCTGGATAGAGATGTCTATAAATGCATCCTGATTAACAGTTATAAAAATAAAGCATTATTTTTGTTAAAGCTTACAGAAGGCTATTTGAACTAGATCCTCTTGTGCTTGTTTCAAAGCAAATAACTACATATTCTTTGATTGCAATGGCAGGACAGAGCGCAAGACTTGCAGAAAGCATAGTCAGTAATGTGTTGCTACCCAAGTCAGGCTTACTCAATAGTTTCCTTTTCAAGGCTTCATTTTCAGTCACTTGTGGCTTAGCCAAATGCAGCCATTTAGACATTTCAGTCAAACTCCCAAATATAAGATTTGTAAATTGAATTGCAAAGGAAAAATAGTCCAAGTTTTGTCAACAGGGATGTAACATATAAAAGGGTTTGACTTCACAGTAGAAATCTCCATGTTTCCTCATCTTGTGGAAAATATTTCTCCAGCTTGGGTAAGCTGTATATCTCAGACATCAATCTTCAAAGGTTTTAGCAAGTATTTACAGCTGTATTATTCAAAAACTTCTGTGTTATATGACATGCCTTTGAGAGCTGCAGCATACCCTGTCCTGTATTCAAACCATATCTGCAGTGATATTGAACACAGAGCTTTAGAATCATAGAATCATAAAGCCATTTAGGTTGAAAAAGATCCTTAAGACCATCGATTCCAACCATCAACTCACCACTAAACCGTGCCCATAGATGCCGTATATACATGGCTTTTAAACACCTTCGGGGATGGTGACTCAACCGTTTCCCTGAGTAGTCTGTTCCAATACTTGACAACTCTTTAATTGAAGAAGTTCTTCCTAATATCCAAACTAAACTTCCCCTGGCACAACTTGAGGTCATTTTCTCTTGTTCTACCACTTGTTACTTGGGAGAAGAGACCAACATGCTTGCAGCAAATTAAAAGAATTGACCTTGCTACTGTGCGACTACACCTTGCTCTTAACACATTTTCTCCATCCTATATCCCAAGTACAAAAGATAAATGTAAAGATATATCCTGCACTGAACAATCAATGCTCCCTGCTGCAGGAGCTCGGGTAGTGTGAAAGCAGCAGCTTGGTGGCATAGTTCAACGGCAGAGGGAGAACAGAAATTCAGGCACATAGGGATCCATATTAAAATAGGGGTCAGGGGAAGGCAGGACAGATGAAAAGAGGAGAGAGCTGAAAGAAAAGGAAAGCAAGTAATTCTTTCTTCATGGCTAACTGGATCATTTAGTTTATGGCTAATTCTGGCTCCAGCTATTAAAAAGCTCTGGAAAGAAGCCACTGCCAATGTTCCCACTGCACAAATCTGTGCACATGCCCTCTCTGCAGGTGTGAGCACAGTTCTGCCCAGCTCCAGAGCAAGAGGGAACATCACTGCTGCTCTGTTACCACTTCTGATCTGTCACCTACCTGTGTGCTCAACTGCATCAGTCACACATCTTTAGTGCAGACCAGGCTGACAGAAGTGCAGTGAGCCATACAGATAATGCAATTGCAGATAAACCTGCAGCTAAGCCTCAGAAACCACCCAAAGGTTTATGCCTACCTTATAGCCACAGCCACACAGTACATACAGAAAACGAGTTGGAAGTAGGAGAAGGAATACAGAAAAGGATTACTAAAGCTTAATTGGCAGGTTGGTACCACTGAGATATAAAAGACTCTAGTTTTTCCTTCTTTTAAAAGCATGGTTGCCTTATTAGTTCTATTGCTTTCCCTCCCATTTTGCTCCTAACCCAGTCAGGTGGATAAAGATGGAACTGGTCATATAGCAAAGAGATTAAAAAAAAAAACCAAACCACACTTTTCATAAGTTGATTTGAATCATTAAGAGTCAGATCATCCTGGCATCCTCACATTTTTTCTGCAGTAGAAAGATTGGGATGAAAAAGAATGATTTCCTTGGAATATATAGAAGATGTTAGTCTATGGCAGACCAAAATTTCCAGAGATTTATGCAGAGTGATGGCTCTTACTTTAATAAAGTTCTATATTTTTAGAAAGTATTAATGACATGTTTTGATCAGTTAAACTCTCCTCCCTCTGCCAGAAAATATGACAGTTCATCATAAACTTGCTGACAAAACATGTCTTTACGAAAAAATGTTTCTCAACATGTCTCTGCAACATATATAACCTTCCTCCCTCTGTAATCCTTATATCCATATAGTTTTAAAAAGAAAAGACAATTTGGGTAATAGAAAGAAAAAAAGAAGGAGCTGTCTACATTTTAGCAGTTATATCAGGAATCTAAAAAGTAGTATTTACACTTGTATTGTTCTATGAGTTAATCAGACATCTTGAGGGACCTCTTTTTTTTTTTCTTTTTCTTTCCAAAATCCACTCAAATATAACAGAACACAGTCCTCCCAATTTTATCTATCTCCATTAAGAAAAGCATCTGTTGAGACTGGAAAAGGGCAAAATTTAGGATAATAAATCACACTGGTCAATAACCTTGAAAAATCAGCACATTAAGAAAACACCACAGTATTACCCCTTTTTCTTGCCTACATTTCTGTGGACACATTTTTGCAACTTGTGATGCTCGACTGAGGAACTGCAATAGTCTGCCTGTACGATGATGTTACAGAAATTATTGTATAGTTTTCCACTGTTGAATTATTCATCACTTTCTGCTGTGGAAAAGGTTGCTTCCTGTGACGCTGGGAATCAGTTTCTAATGTACACACACACATGTGCATACTGTCCTTATCCCAAACACCATGAATCAGTTCAGTACATGAATTTAGAGACCAAAAATTTACATCTGAAACCATCACCTCTTAATGCCTTTTTGGATTGCTTGGATTAATGCACCCAAAATGAGCTTAGGGTCATTTAAAAATTCTTCACTTTATCATTATCAGGTCAACAACAACAACAAATCAACAACAACAGCAAACAACAACCACAAAACACAACCCTCTGGAAACCCAAGGAAAAAAAACTAACAATCCCCCCCTAAAACTAACTACACAAAAAACCCATCCAGCGAAATCCTTCCCCCTCCAACCTAATCCTGATAAAACTGCAAAACTGTGTCTTGCTAATAAACAGACAAACCAGTGACTAAGAAAGCAGACAGAAGGGCCAATGTTCACAGTCTTTCCTTTTAGAAATAAAACCGTTGCTGCAACCCCTATAAATGCTACAATAGTATTCACTTTCTTTCTGGGCATTTGATGGGTTGAAACGTGGTTTCAGCCATCACTTACAATTTTCTGCAATGGGTTTAAAAGTGCTTTACCACACGTCTTTCAAAAGACACCAGGGAAGAAAGGCACCCTTCTCCAAGACCCTACAGCACAATGCCACACCACCTAGAATTAGGTACACAAGGTGGGGATGGGGCATGACTGTCAAAACAGTCAGACAGCTCAGATATTTTAAACATGTATGTGTAATTAGCAATTTTGTTCTCCCAGTCACAGGGTCAGCACCAGAGTTCTCTGTTCTTGTGTGGGGTCTTCCTTATCTCAGATCTCTTTCTCTGAATCTTTTATCCATGCAATAGTTCTGACACCTGACAGCCCCTATGCTACCCCAAGGAATCACTTTAGGTTAATGAGATCCAGATTGAACACTCAATATAGTATTTGAAAATAAATACAGAGATCCAATTCCCAGTTTCCACTGATGCTTCTTGCACTTTAAAGTGCAGCTGCCTGCAGGCCCACTGGGAGTGTCAAGCTTGCAAACAGAGAAGTTATGAAGGCATGAGAGAAGGAAGACCTGAACAATATTGCACTCACCGAAATTACATTTCTAGGAAAACATGAGGGGGAAAAATAAATCTCAAAAATAATGTTTCATTTTGACATTTTATTTCAGAACTGGTCTCATTAGTCTTCAGTAGCTCTCAAACATTTCCCATTTCAGACAGAAAAATTATTTTTTTATTCCTTTTAAAAAATTTTCCTTATTCAGTAATGCTGACGTAGCATATTCTGGTAACTGCACCCCACACCCCCCATTTATTTATTTATTTATTTATCTTTATTCTGTTAGCAGTAGTTGCAAGGTCAGCCTTTCCTTATCTTTTCCAAATAGCCCTTCTGGTACAAGATCCTCTAATTCCACATCAATGTCTACTACCTGAGGTTGCTTGAGATATTTGGTTGATTCCCAGTGACTCTGAAAGCTCTCCCAATAAAATAGGTCTCACCAATTATTTACTTTTAATATATGATTTTCTCATGTATTATAATTACCCTAGTTGTACAGTAAGCTTAGAGTTCACCAGATATACAACACAAAGTACAGCTCCACAGCTACATTCTTTTGCCTTGTTCTCTTGTACATAATTTTATTAACTAAACACTCAAAACAAAAGCAAGTCCCCATTACTTTTTAGATTCTCTCCATGAGATCACAAACACCTTGGGTGCCACCCCCCAAAGTGAGATTCTCACCAGTTTCCCTTATTTTTTACGTGGAAAGGGATGAAAACCCTTCAATATTCCATTTTAAATTGAAAGACTGAAATTTATTTTGAAGTTCCAAAACACCACCAAAGCTGGAAACTTAAAGCACAGGAGAGGAACTGTAGGAAAAACATCTTCCCAACACATTCATCCCTGACAGTGCAGTACACAGACAACGAGTTACCTGCAGGTAGAGGTGCAGCCCCTGTCTCAGAAAGAACTTGAATCACAGGATACTGATGAATACTGAACCATTAAAACGGGAGAAATCTTGTTGCAGTCTTAGCTGTCTACGGGACCTTATATTTGATTCAAATAAATTGTATTTTATGACCCTTAAGAACATGTATAGGTACAGATTTGAACCATAACGTGGATTCCAAAATAACCAAAGCACACAACTACCAACAAGGAGCTCTGTAATAGAAGAAATTACAGCCTGTATGTAGGCTAAGCCAATATTAACATACACCAGACCAGGTCAATTTGACAACCACAGAAAATCACCTATTCATTTGTCCTGCTGTATCAGTCAAAATGCAGAAGAAGATAGAAACAGGACTGGCAGTATTCTAGACTTGTCAAAGTGTCTAAGAAGGCAAAGAAATGATTGCACACACTAATTAGAAACCTACTAAAATCAAGTGGTGAGGACAGAAGAAGGAAAAACAGAAGAAAGATGGTCCAAACAACATCAAGAAACATTGCAAGGACCTTGACAGCCACCAAAAAATCAGCCTTTCCAGGTTACGACTTGCTTTCATCAGACTTTGCTTGTTTTTACTCGGTGCTAAGACTATGAAGTGTATCCTGCTGGCTCTGACAATGAAGTTGGAGCCGGAGACTCAGGAAACCATATGTAACTGTATTCAAATCCTTACATCTCTTTGCAGAGAGCAGGGCAGATCTCTCCCTCGCCGTAGGGATTGCTTTGATGTTTTCCTGTTGGCAGCGGCTGGTGAGCAGCTGAGGGGCACTTCCCCAGGGGCTGCAGGGACCCAGGCTGGGGACTGCTCCCACAGACAGCAACCAGGGCTAACAGTCCTGGATGTGCTCGCATCCTTGTAACTCGGATGTTGGTCCTGCCACTTTGTTAACAGAAAAAAAGGAAAGCTCTCCCCAATGTCCTCTACAGATATAAGCTGGAAGCAGGCATTTTTCCTAAGCACAGACATAAAAATAACAAAATCTCTACTTCCAGCAGGAGCATGAGGAAAACTGCAGTTATTTGATCATCTAAAAATTATCTTTATTAGCTTTTGCAAATACAATTAGCATTTCTTTCAGTTATGAATGATCATAAATACACCTAGATATGTCTAGAAGTAAGTGTACACAAAACATAATAGCTTGAAATATAATTGAATATCAGAGCAGCATGTCTTTTTCTGAAGAAAAGTAGCTCTGGATTTCATAAATATGAAATCGAAAAGAAAGCATTTTCCAGCAAAATATTCTTGTTATAATCAAAAATGATTTATTTTGCTTCAAAAAATACTGTTGTTTCCCTCAGTGGGTTTTTTTTTTTTTTTTTTTTTTTTTTTTTTTTTTTTTTTTTTTTTTTTTTTTTTGAGTAGTAGAAAGACTATTTGAAATGAGGCAGTTTTTTGGGTTTTGGGCATTTGGTTTTTGTGTTGTTGTTTTCTTGTTTTGGGGTAGATTTTTTTAGAAACAAATCCAGCTTTCTCTGAACATGATGTAGTCATGATGCTGGAGTTAGAAAGATCAATTACAAACTGTCAGATCCAAGACTGTGCCTGATTAAGTTGGAAAGGCATTTTTATTTTGCTTTCATCTACTTCTATAAGCAGCATACAAACCAGTTTTCTTTTTTAATTAGGACAAGGACATATAAGACTTCATCACGAACAAGATATTTACTCCTCATGGCTGCGGGTTTGATTTTAATAATAGAGCCAAGGGCTGCACATTACATTGCTTAAGTGCTACACTACTGAACATGTCGGGGAAAAACATGGAGATTTAGATGGAGCTTTATCTAAAAAAATCAAGGTGGTGTTAGCATGAAAAGTCATAAAACTCAGAATTTACATCCTCCTTTAAAGACCCATTTCCTTGCAGCAGCTGCTCATTCTCCCCCATCGTGGTCTCACAGCCTCTTCCACAGGTCTTCTGCATCTTCTCATCAGCGGTGCCTGAACTGGGACCACTACCAGCCCCAGAATATCATCCCAGGGTACAAAAGCAGCATCTCCTTGCCCTGACCTGAAGGGTAAAATAAACATTTATACCGGAATTTTAGCCTAAAGGAAAGCAAATTATTCTTAGTCTGGACACAGGACATCAGATTTCTGTCTAGTAGGAGTCCCCATTTCCTCAGACTAACACATACATGGGCTGAATTTATAATATCTACTTTATATGAAAAGGAAGTTTCCAGCAGGAAGAACATGTTTAAATCTGGACTACTCAGATACAAACAAATCCATTCAAAAATTGTAGGTGCTATTTAAGGTATAAATAACAAGAACTGAGCTCTTAACTGTTTGGGGTTTTTTTGGGTTTTTTTTCCCAGTTAAAATTTCTCTCTCCTGTATTCAATTTACATTTCAAAATTCACTTCTTTCTTTGGTCAGCCTGGCTCAGGAGTGCCTGGCACCTCAGTAAAAGTAGATATCAGAGGAAAGGACAAAGCAATAAGCCATGATCTTATGTTTGATATTTAATTGTAGTGAAGCCAACTAAGCAGGAAGTTGATACAGAAACCTGTGCCACTTCTAGGGAAAAAGAAAGAGAAGTGTATCAAAACATGTACACAAAAGCAAAATCTATCAGCAGTCCAGACCATGAAACTGCTACTTACTCTAACTGCAGGTGGTTTAAAATTACAGGTTTTAAAGCTATCATTTGGAAATAAAGCAAAGACTACTATCATTGTTTAGCATCAAAGAGTTTTACAGGATTGACATGCCATCAGCGAGTGAAGCATGCTTGCTTTAAAGCATATCAAATATAATGAAAAGCAGTCTACAATTTGAGGGGGTGAGGGAGTGGGCAGGGGTTCAGAAACAAAAAAACACATGAAACCACATTAGGCATCTTGCTATGTTATGTTTGAAATACAAATGCAGGTGTCAAAAACTGTATTTCTTATAGGAAACTAAAATTTCGCTGCAGAACCAGAAAAGTACAGTTTCTTCTAGAAACCTAAAATTAAAATGGGCCCAACCAAAGAGCCAGATCAACTTTTGAGGTAAAAATCCAGACCACAAATAACAGAAAAAGTTTTCTCATTTGGGCAATCCGGACTATGAGATATTCAAAAGCCTTACTGAAATTGACAGAGCTAGAAGATGTCTGGAATTACATGATGGAGAGATTAACTGTTACCCCATTTTCCTCTGCGTACACTGAATACTTTCTATCAGGGAATAACGCTTCCAAACTGAAATGTAATCCTTGCTACATTTACAACCACCAGTAGGAACTGTGGTTCTGTCGTGACACTTTGAAACCAAAACACAAACAGGTTTATTAGTTGCTGTGAGTAAGGGACTGTAACTTTCAGAAAGAACCTGTGAGAAAAGAGCTACGAAAGATCTTAGAATATGAGTGCACAATGGTTTATGAATATATATTGCTCTGTTCACTTCCATATTGACAGTAAAAGCGAAATACAGAAGATATGCTTGTAGTAAGAAATTACTGCTTTAATTATATTCATGTTTCTAGATAATGGCATTTGCATGACTTTCCATGACAATTGCATTCAAATTTGAAAGGCTAGACCTGGGAAAACTGAGAAACATTGGCAGACAACCATGACTACACAACACAATTAATGACAAAACTGAGTAATTAATTCAGATTTTGTCTCTGCTGAATTCGAAATTCTCTGAAGTGAGATACTGTTTTTCTCAACCAAAACAACGATAAACACCAGTGAAAAAGTGTTAAGGTTCTAAATTATGATCACTTTCTAAAGTAAGGATTAGGATTATGTGGATTCCTGTTTGCAATCTGTTTGAATAATAAGTAGATTCTTTTTTTAAGATTTCAAATCCAGATTATGAGATTTCCCTCTCAAATTGCACAATTTCTAAGTAGCACCATCAAGAGTATTTAAGGTACTACCTGAACATTTCTCTAACTATTAAAATTACCTTGAAAATACCTTGAGGAAGGAAAGAATTAATCAGAATTCAGCTTAACCTTCATTATCAATGAGGGAGAAAACGTAAGTTGGCTGCAAGTGCCTAGTATTGAGAAGTTATTTGTTGCATATCAGCAGAGGACATATTTGTCTGTTCTTCTGGGACTGGAGAATGGAATAAGCATTAACTTTTTTTAATCTGAAAAGTTGATTTTTCTCAAAGGTCTATACACACTTCTGATATCTACATATCACATTATTTTCCTTCTACATCTAAGGACCCACACTAACAGTGGTGTTAGACATTAATAGTACACAACACAGACATCTCCTCTGCATGGCAGGGCAGCAGCTCAGAACGAAATCTCCCACTGTGGTGCCCTTCCGCAAAAAACCATTCCCCTCCTGCAGAAAAGCAAGCCTTGGTAGCAAACAGGGTTGCACTTTTAGTGGCAGAATTGCACTGTTGGTGGCAGGTAATGCTCTTCTGGTTGTCAGGCACTCCGTGTTTGCATCTCCACCAGGTGCTGCCCCATTAACTTGCTGGTGAAAAAAGGAAGAAGCAAAAACTCAAATACAACCTTAGGATACATCTGCAGTTTTAACCAAAAATTGTAAAAAACCTACTACTGCCTTAGTATTGGACTTCTATTTTGAACCCAAAGTCATTTTATGTGACCTCTACATCAATTTGAGGCATATTTTAGCTGAGTAAAAACTACTGCAGGACAAGAAGCCCTGAGAAGGGCAAAGGTTAACATTCTTCTGCCTGCTTTAATTAAAAAGATAACTTGCAATGAAATGACCAGGTAAATGCCAGAGACGACAGGATAAAATCACGGTAGTAAAAGGTCATCTTGGAGAATTCTTTTAAATGTTTTCAAAGTTGCTTGGATTTATTGTTCCAAGATTTTTTCCAAGAATTCTCCAAGTTATTGACCATAAAAATTGGTGAACATCGTGGAATGAAATTAAACACAATAATGAAATGAAAATGAAAATGAAAAATGATGAAATGAAATGAATGAAATGAAAAATGAAATGAAAAACAATAAATATTTCCTCACTTTAAGAAAAAGTTTTAGGAGCAACAGAGATACTGTAGACTAGCCATATGAACTTAAATACAAAAAAATAGAGAAGCAAATATTTAAACCAGGTAAGGCCTTTAGAGAAGAGAAGAAATCAGGTGAAAGTAGTTTTATCACGCTAGATAGGTCTAGTTTCCTTCTATGAAACAAGTAACATATCTTTAAAATGTGGATAAACAGCTGAAGTCTCATCTCTGTCTTAGCAGGTTTTTGATGTGATCATGTCTGAGACCTAATCAAAAGTCAGTCATGTCCTTCATGAGGCCATTATAAGGGACATGCATAACAGATTGGAAATATACACTATCTTCCTTTAGCACACTTAAATGTAATGACTCATGACAGACAGGTCTGAAGAGGTCTGTTCTACATCCAACATCAGATACTATTTTCATTAGTGACCTTACAGGTTTAAAGCAGATGGGAGAACAGAACAAGACAAAAACGGAAAAAGACCTGAAGTGTCTTGAAAAAAGTAAAAAAACCCATAAACTACTATATCTCTTTTAAATTGTAAGTGTAAGGAACTTTTAGTCTTGTAACAATAATTCAGTACAATTGGCTAGGTGAAAGCTCTTAAGGATCATAACTTATAATGGATCCCAAGATAACCCTACGTAAAGCATCATGACTGAAAAGTCAATCAGCCTGACAATGCACAAAAGGTGAACTGCAACCTAGAGGACACCTACCTTAGTCTTTCCTTTTTACCAGCCATTAACAAAGCTATCAGAACAGTAACATCCAGTTTGAGGCGTCACATCTCAAATCAAAGGAGTAGTTGGAGAGAGCTTAACACAGTGGAGCAAGAATGTTGAAAGGATTTCAGGGACACAATCTGTGAGAAAAGAGAATATACATCTCAGCCTGGAAAAAAAAGGAAGTCTTCAATACATCTCTGCCAGAGAATGCAAATTATATCTTATTCCAGCCCAGAATACAAATAAAGAGAAACCTGAGCTTAAACTGGAACAAGGGACATTTATGCAAGCTGAGAAAACCCACTAGATGAATAATTAAACAGTGCCATAGCTTTTCCAAGAGTGTTGTTGTAATACCATATTTGGGGCTAACTAAAGCAATTACACAAACATTAGCTCAGAACAAGTTTGCTTTCTATTTCAGTAAAAACTGAATGCAGACTTTCAGTAGAGACAGCAATACACATCTTAAAAGCTCATTTTACTGAAGTCTGCAATCTTGGCAAAACATTTCATTACTGCTTTGGAGCCACAAGATCATTGAGCACAGCATAAGACCCTCTCAGGCCTACATCCCAAGTACTTTAATTTCTTTTCTTTTAAATGAGCTCCATTTTCTGTACAACCCAGAGTAAAATAATCACAGTTTTTAATTTACCTATGGACATAGATTTCTGCTTGGTTTTACTCGCAGATGCCTGTTCATAGTCAGCATGCCCAAACCAATGAATTTTTTAAATAAAATAAAGAATAAAATAATTTGATAAAAAAAGAACTATAAGCATTAACATTCAACCCAAAAAGTAGAACATACTCAGAACTGTAAAAGTAGCTGCCACAAAAGTGGTGTTCAAAAGGCATACCATGGTGACAAATTTCAAAGTAGTTAAAGAAAGTAAAAAGTCGAACAACTGTAAACTTTAATGCTGTTTTACTAAATTAAATAACACAACTTAAGAAAAAAAATATGTTCTTCCTGACTTGTTCAGATTGCATACATTGGGTGTTTATATCCTTTTGCACTTCTTCCCAATGTACTCCTACACCCAACATTCATTCTGCATATTCCAATAACCCATTAGAAACAAATAGGAGAAACGTACAAACTTGCGGCTTTGTTGGTTTTTGAGAGACAAATGAATGCTTTCTGATAGTAATTTCCTATCAGGATGTCTATGAGAAAGGCTTGGTTTGACTTTATTTTAATCAAGGGTTTTGCTTCTTTCAATTTTATGTTCTGTGTTCAAATCAGGAGTTTTAATATTGCCATAGAAATTTTCTCAGAAATTTTGTCCCCAGTAATTCTAGTGATAACTTAATGACAATAAAGTTATCTTGAGCACTGCAAAAGAAGGTGGAAACTCATGACCAATTCAAGAAGAAAGAGTGTTAGCAAATGCACGTTTTAGCCTCTCTTTACCAAAGTGCTTTAAGGTCTCCGTATGCCAAACAAGAAGATGAGATTTAGCATAAAAGTCTGATGTTTTTTTCAAACCATGAAGAATCTTATATACCCACCAGCCAAAAGCTCATCATATCCTCTACTAATAGAACACTGTATTTTCTAAAGCAGAGCAATTTAAGCCAAACTTTTAGGAATGAAATTAAATGCTAAGTAAAGTTTTCAATTCCCATTCAGCATGTATGCTTTTTAACAAGAGAGTGGCTACAAAAGCACAGACTTTTAATAAAGAAAAGAAAAAAAGAAAGAAAAGCAAGCAGACAGCTTCTCAAGGAGGAACTATATACTTTGGAAGTGGAAGATGCAATACATGCTTTGGATTTCAAACTATATATCTATTTCAAACCTTGCAGCAACTTTAGTTACAGCAAAACATTGTGCATACCAGTGTAATATTTAGAACTGTGTAAACTAATTTACACATCTTTGTGACTTTATACAATTTTCAAAGCACAGTCTGTTTCATGAAGGTCACAAGCAATTTGACATCCACAAAATCCTGTACTAAAATCTATATTAAAATAACTGCTGCCCATCCATTGACATAAAGGAATAGGGCTGGATGAACATGTCCAAAGAGTGGTGGTGAATGGAATTAAATCCAATTGCCTACCAGTCAAAAGTGGTATTACACATGGTTTAGTACTGGGGCCAGTCCATAGTCTGGATGAGGGGATTGAGGGCACCCTCAGTGTGTTTGTAGATAACACTAAGTTGGGTATGATCCTCAAGTTGCACCAGGGTAGGTTTAGATGGGATTATAGAAAAAAATTTTTCACCAAAAGGGCTGTGAAACCCTGGAACAGGTTGCCCAGGGAAGAGGTGAAGTCACCATCCCTGGAGGTACTTAAAATCTGTTTAGATGTGGCAGTTAGGAGCATGGTTTCATGATGGACTTGGCAGTGCTGGGAAAATGTTTAGCCTTAATGATCCTAGAGATCTTTTCCAACCTAAGGGATTCTATGATTCTGCATCTCAAAGCTGTAGCAACCTTCCTCACAGCCCCAACTGAGAAATGTCATCTGTCATCCAGAGTGACAAACCATTCTTTAAACATATTTATTATTAATAAATAACATTGTACACATTTTTCAAAGCATGGCCACTCTATATATCTTACTCAGTCGAGTTCACACTTCTTTATCAATTACCCTTGTACTAGACATTGCATGACAAGTGGAAGATGAATGGAAGCAGCAAAGCCAAATTCTATAAGCTAGACACAGCACAATGCCTTGATGAATACATAAGATAAAGACATTATTTACTTTGCAAGTTAACAGTAATATTAGAGTAAAACAGCAGAATAGCCACATGCCCTGAACCAGAAGTGGCATGCTTCTAGAGTTCAGTGAGTTGCTTTCAGGAATAATTCATATTCATCACTAGTTCCAATGTTGTTACAGGGCTATATTGCTACAGAATGTACTTGAAGTGAAGCCTTCATAATCTCAGAATGAAGTTTTTAAAAAAACACTGTTTTTTTCAGAATTAAATTATGACATGATCTGAAAGTTCATTCCTAGGAGATGACAGTACTCTACAACATTGGAAGGACATCAAATGACACTCAAGGAACATAGGTCTACTGCAAGAAATCTCCGTGACTTCTTTTTATAATCTTATTAAAACCTTGTGCATTATATGAGTCAAATTGTGATCTTAGAATTCAAATTTTTTTTCTATGCTGTTACATAGTACTGAAGGAAACCATGTACAAGTATATTAATCAAGGCATCTTTCACTATGTCCAGCTCATGCACTGTGAATGCTTGCTGCTATATGATGCTTAATATTCCAGAATATGGGTTTATACATCCTGGAAGCCAAGGCTGAGCTAAAATATTGCTTCCTGACTTTAAGCACACACTTGTTTATCTGTTTGCTTTTTTTTTGCAATCCTGAATTCTTTGTCTCAGTGGACTACAACAAGAGAAACAAATGTATTTAAAGACTAAGAAAAAACACCAAAAATCAACATTATTTGCTATTTTCTTTCATCACTTTAGTCACAAGAAACATTGCCTTGATAATAACTAATGTCCCTATGCACTCTACAGTCTTAAAATAAATGATTTCTATACCTATTATACAAAATATTATGGTGGGAATGGGATTACTGATAAAGCAACAGCATCTTAAAACAAAAGAAGTCCTGAAAATCTTCTGTAAGGTTTTCCCAGGTGGAATATAGAGAGCATGTCAGAATCCAATGTTCATAAGGTGGAATAATGGGAATAAAGAGAACTATTAATCTGTTCACAAAAGAAACCCACATCTGTATACATGCACTCATCTATAACCCACACGCCTCAGTGGAAACACTGCCAGACACAAATGATAATGTGAATTTGGGGGTTGATAGGACAAAGTATATCTATTCTTCTGAGGATGCACACAGGGTAGAAATAATGGGGGTGGAGAAGTGGAGGAAAAGGGAGGAGGTGGCAGAGAGAGGAAGTCCAGATACAACTGAGTGTAGAGAAAGCATCAAAAATAGCAAAAAATTTCTCTGACGAGTTATCTCTTGGTGTTAGACAATTACCATACTTCGAAATGAGCTTAAAATATTTCCCACCTGTTTCAAGCAGGCTCTTAAAGCTTCTCAGATTATTTAGAGATTTTCCAGGATGGCAAAACCTTGAGGTAAATGCAAAATTAGAAGGAAGGCATATTTCTTTGGTACAGTAAGGTCCAGCTGATCTTTGATAGGCTGGCTTCCATCCAACTGCTCTCCATTTCCAATCCAGAACATGACACTGGGGTAGCCGTGGATCTCCTACCTTGCTGTATTTACTATACAACTGCTTTCAGTACTTCCATCAGCATCTTCTAGTACTCAGTGCTGTTAGAAACTTCAGATTTAAGACTCTGAAGGCATGATTTTTGCTAACACTGCAATGTGGGG
Source organism: Pachycephala philippinensis (assembly GCA_013397055.1). Lineage (NCBI taxonomy): Eukaryota > Metazoa > Chordata > Aves > Passeriformes > Pachycephala > Pachycephala philippinensis. Next base: position 110,761 of record VWZT01009467.1, on the reverse strand, counting down.
AGTTTTTCTAAATATTCCATAGATAAGCATGAAAAAGTTATGTTTTCATCCAATAGAAAACTCTTCTTTCATTCATCCCTAGTATTTGCCTTTACAGTAAAATCCAGAAAACTAATGAAAGTACTGAAAAATCAGTATCAAGCCGTTAGGCTGGAGATAAAAAAAAAAAAAAGATATCTCAAGATAGTAAAAAAATGAAACTATTTTAAAACAAAGCCCCAGCACAGTGTTTTTCTCCAGTGTTTCAGCACAGCTCACTTTTCCATAGTTTAAATGGATCATCACAGTTGCAAGATATCAAGTGGTATGACCAAGACAGGAACAAAGCTATTGAAGAGCATTAGTATTACCTAGGGAAGCTACTTTAGGATGCTCAACCAAACAAGCACATTGTTATTCATGTGAAAATCAAGAACTAATGTTATTAACATGCTTTAGAGTCACTATTTCCTTACTACTACAAGCTCTCGAAAACTTATACCACTATTCAGTTAGAACTTTGAGGAAGGTTGATATAAAAGTGACTGTTAAAGAATATTTCTCACTTGTTTTTCCAGACAACAGCCCAATACTTGGTGATATGAAGACAGACATATTGTGTTTTCTGAAGCATTTAACCTTTACACCAAAATATTCACAAATAGCTTCCAAAATGGTTGTTAAAGCCAAATTTAACTGGGAAAAAAAAACCAAAAACATAGCGACTTTGTTCTGAATTATTGTTAAATACAAATTTTCATCGTGCTTCCATCTTCTCACAAATTGTAGCACACAAGTGATGAAAGTACAAGGTTTTATAGCAATATTTTTAACTTAAGATTAATCAACAGTTGAGCAAAAAAGATGGGCAGTGTTGGTTTAACAAACAAACAGAAATGACTGAAAATTCTGTTCATTTTAACACTATGTAAGTCTTCTTTTTAAACCCTGCATTGTTTCCACTGGAGACACCTGGAAACATTGATTTCTTGAGCACAAGACGTGCTGTGTCCATATAAAAAGCATTTATAATAGTATTCTTATTCTCCATCAGAAAAGCTGAAGTACTTGTTCTGTTCTGTAAATTCAAATGCAAGGTAATAAATATCTCTCTTGTCTCAGCATAATGCATGCAGTTCTCGCTTCTCAAAATAGTCACTATCTTTTGAACAATCCTGAAAAACCTTCTGCAATGGGCTCCGTGTCACTCAGGTGCTGTGGCCAATGTTACAAAACTTTGTCCTGTATCATGCATACCTTGTGCAAGCCACGACAGCCTGCTTGGCTAACCTGAGCATCCACTGCCATGCTTACTCTAACCTCTTCAGTACTTCTGACAGCACAGCTCTGCCAGATGGAAAGGGAAGCTAGATTAAGGCAGAGGCACAACTGTAGACGGAGAGCCCTAGACCTAAATATCATCATCATATACAAATCTTACTACAGTGACAAAACCAACAGATTTCAGAGGACAGCCTGCACATTTAAGTGGAAATTTGAATCTGTTTATACAAATATTTCACTGTTATGACTACTTATTTTGACTTACTCTTTCCAGACAAAGTAAAAGGTGTCTCTTTCACTTGTGTTCAATGCATTCAGTATCTCATTCCTCTTTACCATTCCAAAGTGATACACACCAAGTAATAATTTACTACATGATGCTGCCTTCCTAAGTTCACTGTACAAAGTGTAAAAACAGCATGCACCTTTTTCTATGCTAATTTCCATCTTAAGCAAACAAACCCTTTACCGCATTCATTTTACTGAAAAATTAATATAGTTACAGGCTGCATGAGAAATAGTCAAAAATTAAAGCATTACTGTTCCTTAACTGCCATGTGTGATTAGAAAATTTCCATGGTGACAGGAAAATCCCCTTTGCAATATTATAGATAGACATTAAATTTAGCACTTTTTATAATTTGACAGTCATTTAAGCAACAATAAACCCTACAAATATATGTACCTAATTTATATGGGGAAGGAAGGCACAGTCATACACGCTACAGAGCTTCACCTATGCACTACAAATCCTCTCATTTTGCTGGATGCTCAGTTGGCTTGATTTTCTATTTGGTGTCCCAGTAAGCCTGAAAAACACTAAGTTCATAAATACAACCAAACTCAATTTTGAGCTGGATAAAAACCTCCTGTATTGCCAAGGGAGAACTTAACTCACTGGTGTTTGCTCAAAATGCTGAAATAGCTCAGGTCTCATAGCTAGAGTTTCTGAAGGACATAGCCAAATTATTTCTGCCCAGCTTCACATTTCATGAGAACTCTGTTTTATAGTCCCAATTTAAACATGATTATATTTGGTGTTTGGCTGGATGTACCACACTGAAAATTGAGTTTTGATTTAGCACAATCATTTTAACTAAACACAACCTGTGGTTCAGGCACAGATGGATTAAGTGTGATACCTCATCAGCAAGTAATGCAATGTTAAGACTAAATTTAACATTCAAAGCTGATACTTTAAATACATTCATTTCTCCTTGCACAGAAAATCATATACACAGCTACATTTGAATTTTTCTTGCCATCACAATCAATCCTGATCTTCAACAGAAAAGTAAGCAACTTGTTCAGGAAAGATTACCATCTGTAATCAGCACACATAGTATATGTTCCTCAGCTGTCAGCTAGAAAGAAAAAGATAAATTCTATAATTTGTACTAAGAAGTAGAAGACTATCTTCAGAGTTGCCAATTGTCAATCATTTTTTTAATGATCCTACTTAATGTTTTGTTTTGGCTTGTTTGTTTTTTTAAAATATGCTCATTACTCCTTAGAAGAAGAACATTCTTTTTGTCATATTGTCATAAATATTGCATAAATACTTAAAATTATACTACTTTGCCCTGCTAAAGGGAAATGCCAAGAGTTATAAGTGTGTTTACTGAGGCTGCAAACTACAGTAAGCATTCTACCACCTTAAGCAGATATTACAAGCACAGAAATGATTCAGCATCAGCAGAAGTACAGGCACTAGCTTCAAGATTAAGGTTTCCTAGACTTTGTATTGAAGAGCCCCAGTAATGAGCCAGTTTTGCGAGGCTTATGTTGACCTTGCACTGAACAAAGCAAGTCGCATCCTTGTCCTAAGGATCTAATAACCTGCATTTTATACTCATTCATAATGTGTTAAAAATATAGCTGTCAAAAATTCACAATTAACATTGCTATTTTTTAATAAGTTCTTCATTCTCCCCCCGCTTTAGAATTCAACCAGAATCACACAAAAGAGAGTAGAGGTTCTTTCAAGATACAGTTAAAAGTAGAGTGTGGAATCTTGAATACGCAAATGCATTCAAACATCTTCAACCCTCAATGTGACCATGGCTTTAATTAATCTTGCTATATTCGGAATGAATTCTCTATGTTCTGTGTGTCTATTAAAGCTTGTCTTTAGCTTTATATATTATACTTGCCTCAGTCTCTAAGTGGGTAGATTTATTACACTTACTTGTTGAAAGACTTTCATTGTTCATGCTGTAGTTTGATTCATCCTCAAGTTTTTAAAGGTCATCTGCAAACCCACAAACAGCTTGACAAACAACCAACCTTTGTAGATGAATATCAGATTTATGTGATATTATATCATTGTCATACTCTTGTAATTTGCAGCAATCTAGTTCATGACGTGTCATTTAAAGATATGCAGGCCCTGAATTATTCATGGCTTCAACACCAATAAATTGTTCAGAACTATCCTCATTTCTGGGATACCTGTTCTCATTTAAATAATTTCAATTTCAAGTAATCAATGGAGAATTCGAACTGATAACCCGGATTACATCTGAATTTGAGTGTTTATTTCTCAGTTACATGGTTTCTGATAAAGTAGTTCAACAAAAGGTACTCAAATGAAGTTATCTATATATTGACCATATAGCATAAGTTAGTTATATATTGATCATATTTTATTTATATCTGGAAGAAATAAGAGTGCAGCATTATTGCAGCATTATAGTAGATATAGTTTTCTTTCACATGTGTATGCATACATATATGCACCAGCCAATAGCTATTTAGCATAAGTGTTGGGCTCTTCATACAACTGGAGACTAGCAGGTCACATGAAGAAAACCTGGCAACAACAATCCGTGAAAATTTTCAGCTTACATTTCATAAAAAGTGAAGGATAACTTAGGAAGAAAGATATGTGACAATGGTCAAAAAATTGGGCCCATGTCAGGTCTACATCTCTGATCCCAACACTAGTCACTTGCTCTACCATAAGTACTTTATAGTAATTCATTCTATACTTTCAAGCTTTCTCAACAGGAAAATTATATTCTTTTATTTATATATGTTGACTGAGAAAAAGAAACACAAAAGACGATTTTACTACTTTGATGTATGAAGCAAGAGAGTGAGAGTCAGAGACTACTTATTTATGTGCTTGCTGGAAAAGCCCCAGGTAAGAGTACAAAGAAATTACTCATCCAAAGATAACTTTACCCCTTCAATGAGCATGGAATAATTTGACTGATATTTAGGATATTACAATTAACACTTCATTCATGGTATTCATTGTTCTGCTTTTTTTTTTTTTTCTTTAATTTAAGGCCTTGCATCTGTACAGTGATTAGTATTTCTCATAAAACTTGCTTTTTGTTTTCAGATGTCATTTGACCAGTTTCTCAGAATTGCTGAATGGATTACTGATCTCCCTTACTGTACGCTTGTGGTTGACATTGATCACTGCAGAATCCTTTGTAAGTGTTGTATTTCTTCAGTATAAAATTGATATCTTTAGACATTGCAGTATCAAAAAAACAAAACAAACAAAAAGTCTGAAATATCCACAAAGGTTCTACCAGCAACAACATCAGAATGGCTTTTGGAAATCACTTAACAGAAGTAAATGCTCTTAACAGCCCTGAACTGTGGCCAGTGAAGAATTTAAACACTAAAATAAGCCACAGTGACAAACACATGGAAATAAATGACAGTTTTTCAACTAACCTTCACATTACCTTTATGTGAAGAAATTCATCACTTCCAAAAGAAACATGATTATGGAATTCCCTTGAAGGTCCATTAAAAGCATTGTACACACCATTGACTTTAGGTTTATAAGCACTTGCGAGCACTCTATCCCATGCCCAAAAGCTTGGCTGTTACAAAAGGAGAGGGGATGGAGAAAGGAATACAATACATTGATACTATTGTAGTGCATATGGTATCATATGCTATCATTTCTGGGGAAGCTTATTTTGTGCAGAGAAATTGATTTCCAACTCACACTCGGTTTTCTCAGGAGCATAGAGATGACTGGAATTTATAAATTTACTAATGCATATTATCTTATGCATACCCTTACATTGAATATATTAATCCTATTCATTGTGAAGTAATACTGGGACGTATTTTCTATGCATGATAACTGCATAGCAGCTTTTGTGGAAAGCAGAAACTTGTTCTCATTTGCATTAGGAATATTTCATAGCATAAAAGGTAGTCTGAAAGTTTTTTCATTTCATCCACAGCAAGCATAACATTCCAAATTTGATCTGTTTTTCAGGAAATACTTGGCACTCTACCATTTTTTATCCCAGTACTCCAAATTGCTTCAGTTCATAACGATTTTAAATAAATAAATAAATAAATAAATAACAGTGCCATGGGGCTTTGGTTTGTCAGTTTCTTAAGTGTCAGAAAGGCAACTTACTCAACATGACCAAGCTAGCATTGGTCACAGTTAGAAACAAAGATCAGAGGCACACTGAACCCATGGTTTAGCTGTTAGGTGATGCCTTTGATGCATAGTAACATGATACTACATTTCAGCTTCTAAAGGTGTCACTCGTCTTCAGTTTTCTTTTGCCATAGATTTCAAGCGCAGAAGAGTTGACTGTCCAGAAAACAAAAATACAAGCGTACAATAAGTTATATCATTAAAGACAAAGGCAACTCTTGCCCTTCTTTCATTAACTTGCTAGGCTTCCTACCTGGAATAACTGTCTAACTGCAGCTTCAGAGGAAACCAGCATCTCATGGGAGACACAGCACGGCCAAGGAGCCAAAAGAGTAAGAACCACCTGAATTAGCTTTTAAGACAAATCATACCTTTTTCAGAAATTAAAAGCTTGGGTTTGTGATATTGCTTGTTTTATTGTTTTGTGATATTATTGGTTTTATTGTTTTGCAGTACAGAGTCAAGAACAGAAAAAAGTGGAGAAAAGGACAAATCATCTAATAACCTCTTCAGATAGGTCAGCTGGTTAAGGATACTCTTATTGTTCCTTTATTAGAGGAAAAACACCTTGAGTTGGCCTTTCAAACCTAGCAAAATGTTGGCAGAGCACTCTTGGCTAGGTACTAAGGTTATTAGTGATAAAATGTACCCTGAGGCTCAGGCAAGTATGCGCATATATTTCAAGCTTACTGCTGTTACAGAAATTGGCAGCCCTGAGATCCAGCTGAATAAAGACTATCCCTCTCCTCCAGTTTTTTTCATTACTAGACTCTCCAGTTCCATTCCTTCAATGGTTTTAAACCACTTGTTCTCCCCACAGCATTTTAATATGCTTCTTTGACAGGGTACCTTAGAAAGGCACCATTATTGTTGCAACTGCACCATACACCACTCCCTTCTACCTTAAAAAACTAAAAATTAATAAAAAAACCATTCTAAAGTACAAAGAATACAGCTTTAAAGAAAGAGGTCACCTTAGATCTCTGTACAGAGAAAGAAGTCATTTTTGGAAAGCCCCAGCCCCACAGGACACTGCTGCCACACCTCTGTCCTACATGCTGTTCCAATTCCACATACTGGTGTTTGGGGTTTTGGGTTTTTTTCTGCAGAACAGCAGTAGAACTAATAGAGACCACACTCCTGGCTCAGACACAAACAAGTTATCATAATCTTAATGTGTTACCCTGCCAGGTTGAAGTAGCCATCTGCCTGCATGCTTTTAGCCTACTTCAATTACAAGAGAACACAATTTAGCTTAATCTTCAATGTAAAAGATAAATGTGAGATTACATGACTTAGCTCAAATCTGAAACTAAACTGTGTTATCTCTCAATTTGACAGGCGAAGCATGCACCCAACTAATGGATAGCAAAGGTTAGCTGAAGGGAGGAAACTTGTTAAGCCATTACAGCTCAATCATGCTAATGAAAGGTTTAATTTAATGTGCTTTACAGCATATCTGCAGCCATAAGTGCAGTTAAGGATGCATTCATGAACAGGTACTCCAGCTCAGACGAGGCACAGTAATTCACAAAGCTGTGTAGTTCATTCATGACGCCTGACAGATCATATAACGTTCATATATACTCTAGGATGAAACATGACTAGTTTGGAAGTTGAAAAAACCTGAACAAACATGTACAACGTTCAACCACAGACAACCCTCCTTTTTTGAGGGAGCTACTAATCTATGGTTAGTAGACTTATATGTGGCTTACAGAAGATTTATTAAGCCTTCAAATTTGAGGATCCGGTTTATACAGCAAATAGAAACTACATCCAGTTTTACTGTACACAGTACATGGTTCCAGAGTCACATCCTGTGTTCAATAAGGTGGTGGTGAACTTCCATCACATGCTGAGAACATAAAATAATTGGTTATATCTCAAAGACATGGATGCCTACTCAATTTTTAAAACAAAATTGGTACCTATAAGAAATTACAATTTTATTTTACACATTCCTATACTTTAATTCAGCACACAAGACATAACATACTGTATAAAACCATTCTTTACCGCTTTTTAATCTGACTTTTAAAATATAACAAAAAAGGCAGCTTCTCTAGTATTAAGCTGCTGTGCCTAGAAACAATTATGTTTCTTTCTAATGGTTGCTATTTGCTCAGATACATTCTCTGAATTTACATACCTGAAACTTTCCAACAATACAACATTTATATTGTTGCAGTGAAAAAACACCACAACTTATTCTAGCATTCTGGTTGATTAGTAACATGATAAGACTTAGTTTATTTTTAAATAAACCATAGTATTCTTGACCAAATTTACCCTGAACTTTCTTCACAAGCTTCAGCTACAACACAGATGATGCTATTCCATTATGCCAAAGTTGTTTGGAGCCAAATTATGATGGATTATTGGGCATCGAGAGTTATAAAAAAGGAGCCAAAGCTTCTGTTCAGAATGAATACTAATAAAGCTAGAAACCACCAATATAAATTACTACACCTGTAGAAAACTCCACTGATTGAAGATCCTGACAACCACATAAAAGAATGCATCTGTATATTAACACATTTTCATAAGAATACATAGCTACCCCTTAGAATAATAGCATTAGCATCACAATTTTCCCCCACTTAAAAAAAATCATTAAAAAAATAATTTAAAAAATCATTAAAAAAAAAAAAAACAAACCAAAAAAACCCAAACCAAACCAACCAACCAATGAAACAAAAAACAACCAACCTCAAACTTAAATATCTATTGATAACCAAAAGCATTCAGGCATTCCTTCTTCCACTACAGGGGCATTGCTTAAGTCAGTTGTCATCCTCCTGATTTTGAAGTAACGGTACTTGCAACAGTATCTACCTTATTCTAGTACGCTGAGTTCTGTTGGAACAAAACACATTTTCTAAGCATGAAATATTCAGATTCCTAAACTCTTTTTTTCTGTTCAGGGTGCCTCAACGCAAGCAATTCTGCCATTCCTCTGCCTTCTGCCAGGTGTAATAGTCTTGCAACTTAATTCCGTTGTTTTCTCTTTTGCATTTCAGTTGTAACTGAAATGGTACAGTGCAAATATTTTAGCTTAAGCACTGATTTTCTTCCTGTTTTCCTAAGTGTTTTTTCCTTTCTAAAAGTTACAAATACTGGAGCCAGCTCACTAAGCATTCCTAACAATTAAAGCATAACAAATGAAAATTGTTCAAAGAAAGATGCCATTAAAGAGCAATGATTCAGCATTAGTAGTGTGTGTGAAATTATAAACAGGCTTTTGTGCTATTTATTCTTTTATTTACAGAACATAGCAAGGAACTTGTATGCTGCATTGTTCCATGTCATAAAATTTAAAGTTATAGTCTCCATTACTCATACTAATTGCCCAATTAAGAGCTCAGAGGCTGGCTCAGTATTACCTGATCTACAGCGAAGAGCAGATTATTTCGTATTGGGTTCATCACTGGAAACACCACTTGGGCAATTGCAGGGGCAAGGCTGGCTGCTTTGCTTTTGAAAAAAAAGAGGCCCCCAAAGCAACCAGAATTATATAATTCAATTTCAGGCTACTTTTTCAGCTAACGGAACATACCCACAGAGAGTTCTTTTTTTCCCCAGTGGGTATGAAAACACCTCACGTTAATGCTAAACTATTATAAGTCTTACATTATGTTGTACATCTAGACTTTTCCAATTTATTGATTAAAACTCTACCTTTTGTTTATATGACTACCTCCTCTTTGCCTAATAACATGAAACATTTTACCGTGTTGTACTCTTCCCAAAGCTGAAAGCTTAACATAAGTAGTAACAGCATTCATCACAGTCCATCAGGGATAGTCAAGTTTCAAACAGTGGAACAAATTGAAGTCAGTTTAATGAGGATTTCTGGTGAACACAAGTGATGATTTTCTTGGGTACAAGACCACCAGGTGTGAGCACCCACTAGATATAAGAGAAGTCTTTTGCTGCCAGGATTCCTCAATTAAGAGAAGTAAAAAAAGCAGACTTCAAATATAGACATTGCATGCCAAATTAATTTGCATAATTTACTATTTTAATATCCAACAATTGGACAAATTAAGTTCCATCTTGTCAAAAATCATTTTGGTTTATGAAAGCATGACTGACCTTGAGATAACTTGATCGGCTGCATTTGCCCTTGAAATGCTCCAGACAGAATGGATGTCCTGGTGGGAGCAGCACCAGCATGGGAGCCCATAAAGTCATATGGAATAGACCACATCTCACACAGTTCACCAACATCCAACAGCCATCTCAAAGACCATGTTTTTGTAACGGCAGTCTACTTTTCCCTTCTTACATACTCCACAATTTTTATGGAATTTACCAGTAAATTTGCCTTTTCTTGCTTCTGTTTCTACACACTGCAATGTATATATTCCCTAAGAAGCTTAACACAGCACTTGCAGTAACTGGAGCTTAAACAAACATATGAATGGAGTGGGGAGAGCAGGAGGAATCCTCCCTCTTAAACATATCCCAGACAAGGACCATCTTTATACCTTAAATGCCTGACACTGGTTATTCTAGAGCACTTTGCAGTAGCTTTTATCAAAGTTCCTTCTATCCCAAAACAAAATTCTCAATGTATGTTCATGCATATGAACATGTAGCTTTGCAGGAGCAATGAAGACTTTCAGAAATCCACCTCTAAACCCCACACTCACAGGCTGCAAAACATGTGGATTTGATTACCCGAATTCTGCAGTAAAAGCCTCCGAATACTCAACAGTTTAGCAAGGCAGCTATCTATAACACCTAAATACAAATTAATGTCAGGGTTTGAAGGCAGTTGTCAAGGTCTCTTAAATCCTGGAGGGTTGAGTAGACATTAAGAAAGAAACTGTCTCATACACAGTTAAAACTAATAAAACTAAGCAGAGGTTTCTAAAGGACAGAATATATATTCCAGAGGAGAGAATAGAGAATAAGGTACAACACTTGTTTTTGTAGCATTAAAATAAAGAGAAACAAATTTGGTAATATTCAATTCTAATTTAATTGTTTCACTAGCTTACAGAAAAATAATTACAAAATGCAAGCAATGTATGTTCTATAAAGCACAGAAAATCACAGTTAAGAGACAAAGTATTTTCATAAGATGCAAAAGTTAGGTGCAAAGTAGTAATACAGATTCACCAATAACATCCATGAAAAGGAAGTTGGCAATGAATCTAGTAACTAATCCTCATGCTCTTAAAAATGGAACACCTGTCAGTTTTCAAACATTTTTAAAAGGACTAAAAATACTTTAACACATCAGAGACCAGTTCTGCTTAATTTCTTCAAATTCAGAGTGCAGGCCAAAGTTGTTGTGTTACAATGATGCTATGTATTAATTTTTCTGTATTACACCTTAAAAACCCTTCAGTCACTTTTAACTGATGCTTTTGACCAAAGATACAAGGTTTCTTAAACAGTTAACGCATTTATTGGTTTCAGCTGTAAGACCCACAATGTTATTCTTTTAGAATGTCTTTTTAATTAAATCCCTCATGACAAATAACTCACATTAGTAAGATGGTTCCACAAAATGATCGACAACATACTTAATGATGACATTTAAAGTTGATTTCACTTGAAAACAGTTGTCACATTTTATATATTCTGCCTACAGACGATTTCCACATCAGGTGTCCTCAGCTTTCAAGTATAATTACTTTTCTCTTATTGCTAATAACAATGAACTCCCAAATTCAAACTTAATCTAAAGGATATCTTCTGCTGGATTTAGAAGATAAAAACACATAACATATAGAGCAGGTTTTTTGGTTTCTTTTTGTTTTTTTGGTTTGTTTTTTTTTTTAATGTACAGCTGTTTAATATATAGGACAATGAATGTTTCAAGTAGGAAAACCTGTCTTCCACTGTTTCATATAAAAGCCAAAGTTAACTATCTAGAGATAAGGAAATGTCTCAGTATTCAGGTGAAAAAGTTTGTATTTCCCTCCCCAGCATTACCAGTGGAGCTAAACACTTGCAGTATGTCTATAGATATCAACAAGACTTCATTTCCTTTATTTAGAATCATAGAATCATTTACTCAGAGCAGTAAGTCTTTTCCTTTAGGAACCTAATGTCTGACTGCTGATACTGAAGTGTTGGTATTTGGGTGTATTGGTTTGGCACGGCCTCATTTTACATAGCAGGGGGGCCACAGAAGTGGCTCCTGTGAGGAAGCTGCTGGAAGCTTCCACCATGTCCACAGAGCCAATGGCTGATGGCTCTGAAGATGGACATGCTGCTGGCCAGAACTGGGCCAGTGAGAGAGGCTGGAAACGCCTCTGTGATGACA
>VWZT01009467.1:77526-89064 GCA_013397055.1 Pachycephala philippinensis | reverse complement strand
TTATCCTTAAAAAGACACCCCATTCTTAGTTCATGATAGCAGTTGTGGGAAAACTGCAAAGTTCATGAGAGAGAGAGAGAGATATTTCACAGCAGCAGATTTTTCTTTTCTCCGGGCGGGTCTGTTTGTTAGTGACAGTTTGAAACACCACACTGGAGCAGAAGAAACCTCTTTTTCTTTCAAATATGAATGGGACTTAAAGACTGCAATTCTGACCTGAAATCATATCTTATCCTTTGTGCAAGTATGGAAATTATTAGAGGGAGGTGCTGGGGGGAGAAGTGCTGGGGGGAGAAGTGCATGGAGGGAAAGGGAGAGTTTGTTGTAATCGTTATCATTCTTTTATTACCTTTAATTCTGTTAGTAATAAACTTCTTTGTATTCTTTAAAGTTTTGAGCCTGCTTTGCCCTTCTTCTAATTCCTATCTCACAAAAAGTAAAAGATGCAAACAAAACCACCACAAACGGCCATCTGGCATTTCCTCCTCTACTCACATTTTAGATGATACATTCTTTTATTCAGATAATGGTGATAGTTGCTGACTTTATGGAAATATCCACAGACTGTGAGTTCTTGCTGTATAACTGAGATTTCAAAGCCCAAAGGAGTGAGCTTCAAAACAAATCCAAGGAGAAGCACATGCATTGTCCTATGGACCTTGAGCACCTTACGGCACTGTAAGCCATGGGTTTTCTTTCTGCCTCAGATAGCTATCAATTAAAGGCTGCAGTTCTCTCATAGCACTAAATATTTATTTTCTTTAGGTTTTGATTAAGTGTGCCAGGAAATAGAATGAGCAGGCTACTTCATAGTGGAGGCTGAGCTGGGAGCTGAGAGTGACACAAGTGCAGGCCATGCCCTCCCTGGTCGGGCACCATCTGGGCTACTGGTGGTGGCAGAGCCTGCCAGTAGTCCAAGGATCATCACATTCCTTACTACCATCATTTAGGAAGGAGAGAGAGAGAGAAGAATGTATGGTAAGACACTGTTCCCCAACCCAACTACAATGAAGTAGCAACTGGGTGATGCACATCAATGTGTACAAAACCCGTACAGGAACTTCACACTGATTGGATTTGTATTGCTGAGCAGAAGTGGAGGTGTTGTGCTCTGTCCTGGCTGGATATAAGGAAATTCCAACAATTTGCCCAACACACAAAAGCTTGAGTAGAAAATTAAGGCAGAATAGGTAATAACAATAGTAAGTGGGGTTTGGAATAGTCATTAGTAAGCGACTTGCTCACCTAAGCACCGAAATAATCTTTTCTCACAGTGGTTATTTATAATCCTCTGTGAGTGCTTAGGAGCATTTCAACATCTTCCATTATTTACACTTTTTTTCTTGTAAAAGTTGGGTAAAGGAATAAACTGTAGATAAAATGTAAGTGTATGGAACATTTTTCAGGCTCAGGTTTCTTCTACGGTCTCTGTAGAGCACTGATAAACTGCTATACTGAGGAAAGCAGGTCCTTTTCAGTCATTCGCAAGTGCCCTTGTTCTAGATAACAATATTGTTCCTAAAAATGGGAGGTAAAATAAGAAAACATAACATAGAGAGAAAACACAGACTAAAGAGAGAAGCATGTGAAGAAATAACAAATGTTCTCATCCTTGTATTCATTTGCAATCATGAGATGTAGGAGTGCTGTCTACTGAAAAATAAAAAAGGAAAAGCCAGTGTAAGTCATAATTGTAGTGGTTCTCTTGCTGGGGTTGGGAAAAAAAAGGCTTTCAACATAACAGGGTCAAACCCTGACAAATTACATAGTTCAAATGACAATCTGGAAACAATAACTCCAGGAGAAATCATCTTGGGCTGAGGTACTGCAGTCTTTTTAATATACACTAGGTAAACAAACACCAAAAATAAGAGACTACATTGTCATGACAGCATTTCATCACCCTTTTGCAGATATCTGCATCAAAGAACTGTGAAAATGGCTTCAAAACTTCTTAGTACAAATCACACAGTAAGGAACATACATACAAAATGGATTTTAAAATATTTGGAGGGCCAACAAAACAAACACTGAAAAAGTAAGGGGGGTTTTTACATGTAAAGACGATGGCTTGAAATTGGAGGTAAAGGAATGCAAAGCTTGTGTATTTTTTAATTGAAATCAAAAATAGTTCATTTTGGCTTGCTCAGTTGTAGCTTTAGCAACTGTATATTTTGGTTATAGGAAAAACTCTTTCTGTATCTTTTCTATTTTTTTTTTTTTTTATCCCAATTGTCTCAGTAGAATTTGTGTGTAATCTGTTACTGGTCTTTGAGAGAATGGCCGTGGCTAAGTGTATTTTGTAATTTATACACTGTCTAAAGCATAAGTGTCAAAGTTCATGGACAACAAAACCCACAAATATCTCAAAAAAGTTCTTATATTTCAGCATAGAGAGATTGGTAAAGAAATTCACAGATTAAAAATGCATCCCTATACAAAAATTGAGGATTACGTTGTTTATGTAAGTGTTAGAAACAAGCAGGCTTTGCATGACTGACTGTACTTTGGATATACATGCAAACAGCATCAGTAATATTTCATGTCTTGTTCTACAGCTTGTGAGGGAAAGTTTGCTGGCATGTGTTTCTTTAGATCAGTGACACACCATGTCACATAAAGACAACCTGGTTGTTGCAATGCTGTTAGTAATTTTTGCAATAGTTCTGATTTAAAATATTTTCTATAACGATAATGGATTGCAGTTATAGAAAACAACAAGAATAACATGAAGACATACTCCAGATATCCAATTTTTACTAAATACACACACGCACACACACAGAAGTCCAAATGTTTATTATTTTAACTTATATACTTTTAATTTTTTACTGTTTTATTACTGTAGTTGTTTTTACTAGAATTATACTATTAGTTGACATTATAACTTATCTCAAGTCCCATATCAGTATAAACTACACAGCTAACTTAAAATGAGACTTAAGCCCTGCCTACTTACTACCTGCACTGGTTATAACTTAATGAAAGACCAGCAAAATGAGGGATAGATTTTATAAAATATCAGAATTTGTTGAAAGGGTCTCATAGCCATTTCTGAAGATTCAGAATTTTTTTTTCCTAGATTAGGCAGTTTATTCCCAATAGATAAAAAAAAGTAAAAAAAACCTGGGAGCTTTTTTTTTTCACTAAAAATGTAGTTATGATGCAAATATGACAAGCTGAATTCTCCTAGTTAAAAAATCGTGAATTGCACAGAGTAGGCACAGATTTTTGGCTTAATAAAGCACTGTCTTGTCACTGATAAACACTTTTTAATAACTGCTGCATATTCACACTTAATTAATTTTTATTCCAATAGTAGTTTACTGACATTTTAAATTTTATTTCCATTGTCACCTTAATTCAACACAGAGTAAGAACTAAATATAACTTCTGAAAATTACAAGCATTGGAATTCACTGATAATATAAAATCAAGAATTATTTAAAATAAAAGGTTATTGGGTTAGGGTTTTTTAGTATATCTGTACATATTTGGGGGGAAAATGTACCAGGTTTGTTTAAACTTTATATGCAGCTCTTCATCAATTTAGAAATAAACCCTAATGTTTCCTCGGTGGAAGAAAAGAGACCAAAAAGTAAAAACTAAAAGTTGTTGTGTGAATCACAACTTGTGCATATTCACTAATCTGTGGGTAAAGCAGATGGTTTAAGCTACTTGGACAAAGTCAATCCTCAATAGTGATCTATTTATTCTTGGGTTTAGGCTATGCTAGTGGCACGCATTTCAGCCCTGTGAGGTAAATCCCAGCTACCCCTCTGGTCATATATAAAATAATGTGCTCTGTTGCTCATTGCTTACTATCATTACTACTTTATTTCATTCTGTTTAGTCTTAGCTTTTCAACAAATACAAACAATTTGAATTCCATAAAGTGTTGGAACATGCTGCTACATGTCACATTCAAAGATTTCAATTTTTTTAGCAGTCAGTCAAATATTGCTTTGACATAAGGGACTTTTTATGCTTAGTTGCAACATCCTGTGTGGAGACAATGTTGCTTAGAGGAGGATATATGTGAGCAGTAGGATAGCTGTCTTTGACCGTGATTAAAATCATTTTCTGAGAATGAATCACTCCTTTGGCTTAAGACATCTGACATGAAAGCTGCTGTGTATGCTGCCTGTTTCCCTGCATGGTATTTTCACTGCCTGGTTTCTATAATGGAAAGGAACCAGTTTCATCTGCAGTCGTGGACAGCCTGAATCTCTCTGAAAGGCCATGTTTAGATAATACCTTGCAAACCCTTTTTTCAAACCTGCCACACCCAATACCAAAGGCACAAAAACTCTTTTTACCTTCATCATGCTAAGTCTCAGTCACTTTATCAAGCACTGTAGTTTCTTATCACCGTCGTTTCGGAAAATGCAGATGTACAGCACTATCTGTTAGTAACTTTTACAAAGGAAAAGACAGAGATTGCCCGGATGATTACTCGGTAAAGAACCAAAAATACCTTAATCTTGAAAGATTTAATATACTTGCAGATTGGAGTATAAAGGTATTAGAGTCCTAATGAAATTTTGTTCATATAAAAACTAATCTCTTTGGCAGCCTCACCCAACATTATACTGTCTACTTTTATTCTGTGAACACAGGGGAAAATATGTGCAAGTGAAATGGTCTCTGAATTTTATACAGTGCCTTTCATATGTGTGTTTTCAGCTAATGGCATCTAAATGGGCACCTGAGTGCATCACCTGACATCTTTTGCCACTCTTCTAAAAACCTTGCCTGCAAGCATTTTTCATTGTGTCATTTATATGCACTTTTCTGAAATAAAGGAAATATAATAGCCTGTTGACCATTTTACTTCTGTACACATCAAAAAAGATGTATTATAGTAATTAAATTATACTTGTCAGGCCAAATTCTTAACTATATTTACAACTTGATCTAAAGATATGTGAACAACATGAATTAATGATGAATACTAAGTTATTGGTTTATTCTAATTAATATAATTACAGATTTGCTTTACCTCAACTATGTCCTGGTTTTCACATGAGTCTCGGTTAAAAAGGGAAATCACCTGTGATCTTTCCATCAATTTGAGGATAATCCATCTTATCCTGTTGTCATGTGTCAAAGTGCCTTAATACTGACTAACTTCCCCAGGAAAGGACAGGAATACCTATGTTATTCATTCTTCTCTGAAATTTGAGAGCTTCAGTTACAATTGCCCTTAAAAAATAGTTAAAAAAAGAAGGGAAATGAAGGGGAAAGGAAGAAGGGAAAGGAAAAAGGAAGAGAGAAAAAAAGGAAATTTACGTTCTAACAGATACCAGAACACAAGGAAGGCACTATTTCTTTGGCCAGCTTTATGAACTCGTAGCTTTATCAAATGCTCTAGAATTGGGCAATCTAATCAAGACCTAAATATCTACCGGGGGAGAACATCTAGTCAACTGCTTCTAAAGTCATCACGAAAACATTTGTTTAGAAGGCATCAGGAAGCACAGGAGTGGGGCTGGCCCTCAGGCAGGTTAGCAGAGGCCACTGGGGACACAAGGCCAGTGGGCAGGCACTGACCCCTGCACTGCTGCCCTGTGACACCCAGCCAGGGGAGTGGTGTGGGCTGAGATCGAGGGCTGAGCCTGCAGCAGCGCCTAAGCAAGGGGGGAGTCCCTCTCACAGCCCACTCCTCTCAGATCTCTCCTGCCCAGGGGACCCAGGACCTGTAGCTGACCAGCTGCTCAGGGATCAGGGTCCTGCAGAAAACTTCTTAAAGAAGAATCCTCCTTATAATAAGAATAGGGAAATTAATGACTAACAGAAAGGCCTCATTATGTCACCCACAACTTTTTTTCTGCTTTTTGCAGGATTGTATTGAATACACAAAGTTTTGCTATGAATTTTCTTTACAAAATCTGGAATTGGAAAACACTGAGTAAGAGGTACAACAGGAAAAATTAGCAAAAAGGTAACAGAGCAGGCTGCTGACTCAGAGTAACATATAGGGGTCCTTGTATCTATCTGTTGCCTTTGTGTTTGTATTTTGTGTATTTTATTTGACCATGTGCAAAGGTGTGGCACCTCTCTAGTATGGTACTTACACTAGATATGTGTCACATGCTTTCAGATGGTGCCTGCCTTTCCTTCCTCTGCAGCAAAAATACTGCATATGAATTTTATATATATAAAAACATACATACATAACTTATTCTTTAATAACCTCATATCCTCATTGATATATAGAGTTCTCTAGAGAACAGTACCATACACAACGCCGTAAAGCTGTATCAACCTTAGTTTAGAGCTATGTCAGGACTGTCATGGGGAAAGTATGCATTTTGCTTTACATTAAATTAGTTGTGTGAGAGAAAAAGTAAATTTGGAGCTCTATTTATATTCTCTCCTTTCAAAAATAATGAGTAAATGATCAATAAAATCAAAAATTACATGCACAGAGGAAATACATTTTACATTTTGCTTATGAACTTTTTACACTACCACAACATGTAAATTGATTTCAAGAACTTAGAAGGATTCTAAAAGTACTAGCCATGTATATCAATAATGAATACATCCAGAAGTGTAATAAACCAAACATGAAGGCAGCAATAAATACCAATCATAAATCCAGCAATTTTCACCCAGGTCACCTCACCTTTTAAACTTCAACTCTTCTGCAAAACAGGTTTCACAATTATTTTAAACAAACACAGAGATAACAATGGTTTTATGTATGCTAATAGACTTTGAAAAATTGTTCCCAGATTACAGTGTTATAGTAATAAACTAGTTTATTAAGTGAGTATTCTTTCTTCAGGCAGTTCATCTCATCTGCATTTTAATCTTCCAGTAGAACCAAAGTTGTTTTATTAAGATAGTAAATATATTATCCAGAATTCAACACTAGAAACTAATTTCAGAATATTTAATTCACTAAATAAGGTAGTATATTAGTGGTATAATAGAATATAAAAGGTAAAATAATAAAGGTAGAAATTACCCAAACTGCTTTGGTTAAACTAAAAAATTACAGTCTCTGAAGAACAGTGGCAATTACGACACTTCATTCTAGCATGGTCCTTTCAACAATCGCGTCCCAAAGCACCATGCAAAGTAAGTCAGCATCATTACCTTTGCTTTTCAGATAAACAAAGAGGCTCAGAAAGGGAGAAGTAACTTCCTAAAGTTGCCCTACACACAGAACTGGGCACACTAAGGAATATCCTGAGATCTGAGTGCAGTAACAAAGTAAAGAGGCCACACTGCTTTGCCAAAGGTATGTTTGAGAAAAAGCAAACAGAAGCAGCTATAACTTTCAGAGTCAGCTTGTCACACTGAGTTTTAACCCATTTCACTGTACACAATAAAAATAACAATCTAAGTCTTCTTTTACTGAAGATATTATGAGATACTTCCTGCTTATAGGAGAACTTGCTTCACACGCAACTACGTGGAGGGACACATAAAGACAGACTGAAGTCAAAGATACCATTATGTTACTCACTTTATTCTGAATAGATTGTGCGGTGAAACATAAGATACTGTAATCAAAGTTATCACTGAGGCTGACAATTATAGTAATAAACAACTGGCATGTTTTTGCCCCAGAAAAGCTTAATAATTATTCTCAGAGCTACATGGAAATATCAGAAGTTCTGCAGGCATTACGTACAGTTCCCAGTTGCAGTGAATCCCTTATTATTACGACTACATTTATTAAAGAAAATGGACAAGGTTCATACAGGGTATTGAATTCAAATAAAGTGTCAACATAAAGCAAGGGGTTTGCTTGTGTCATGCTTCAGCTTCCATTTGGGGAAGCTTAGTCCTTATTTCCTATAGCAATTCATTACACTTGAGGTGGTGATCAAGTCTCCATTAAAGTTCTCCTTGTCAGCTCTAACCTACTTCTTTATACATACAATATTAAATCAATTAACATAGTGCGTGTTCTATAAAATATATACACTGGTACAGTACCTTTAGTTTTGTTTAAAAATTTCTGTATTTTAGAATCATATAACCTTTTAGATTGGAAAAGACCTTTAAGATCATTTAGTCCAACTGCAAACCTAGCACTGCCACTTCGAGGAACCTTCTGACAAGTGTTGTCTGGGAGTATATTTTAATGGCTTTGGAAATGACAACTTGATGTCATCAACTTTGGAAATGACAGCACAGATGAAATGTTCCAGAGAGTGGTAGACATACTACTTAAAAATAAAATTAAAATAAAATAAAAAAACAAAAACAAAAAAAAAAAAAAACCAAGAAAATAAAAAAACCAGAAAACCTCCAAAACAACAACAGCAACCAAAAAACCCAAAAAAACAAACAAAAAATGCCAGAAAATGAACAAAAAAAACCCCACAAAAAAACCCAAACAAACAACAAAAAAAAATCGCACAAAAACCCCAAGACAAACAAAAAACTGCACAAAAAGCCCCCCAGAAACCCCCCAAAAACAACCCATTACTTTCAGAAAGACTATCACAGCATAGTCTTTTATTCCAGACTTCCCCTAGTTCCATAACAGTGAAACCATTGGAAAGGGGAAAAAGCGGATAATATGTCATTGTCATTTCAGACAACACACAAAAAACAGGACTGAGCCTTTCAGACAAGGGAAATCTCTGTGAGCAGAGGGACAATTATGCTGGACTTCTGACACATGCGTTAAATCACACTGCCCATGGAGAACAGATGCTAGAATGTGATGATGAAGCAATGGCTTGTCTCACACATTTTGTAGTACAGAGTGAGAACTGTTCTCATCAGCTTTCAGAAGTCTTTCTGCACCATAACCATAAGGTTAAGGTTTTTTTGAGAGACTTAGTAAGGCATTTCCTAAGAACAGCTCTCCACCAGGTTTTGGAGAGGGATTATAAAGTCAAACATACAAATTGTCCACTTGCCTGAGATGCAAATATCTCCTCTTGTCACAGCCTGGACTTCTCCTTTCTTATCTACTACCAACAAGTTTCTTCCAGAAAACTCCATATTACAGTAACAGTAGCTGACCACTAACAGGGAAAATTATTTTCATGTGGTCACTCTAATCACAGATGAGTAACAACACGTCTTGTGTTTTTCTGTCATCCAATGAACTTTTTATTTATAGGAGATCAATAGGGGTCTTCTCAGTCACCACAGCAACAAACACCAAGTTGCTAGAAAACAGCAGTCCAGAGTGATATTCCCTGGTTATGGTATCATATATGAGACAACTGTAGCAGTTGTTACTTTCTTGCCATTAATAGGGAAATGGTAAGAGTTTAAGGAACCTCTGTCATTTCCAGAGACTTAACAAGTTAATCATGAAGCAATACAGAGATATATTATGGCAAATTCATGTACCATAGCAAAGGTATATAATCTGTTTCATTTATCTCTGCATGGATACAGAAAGAAAATAAAAACAAATGCAAAAGAGGAAGAGTAGATAGGTAAAATGAGAGCTAATGGTAATTTTGGTGAAATACTAATAAAGAAATGGTCTATAATTGCAGAAATCTTACCCACTTACTAGCTCATATTGTCCTATTTTATCACTGCTATTTCCCATATACAATTTTACGTGTTATTTTATGATAAAGACCACAATAATTAAACCAGCTAGTATTAAATTGCACATTAAACACATTCCATTTAGGAAAACTGTCCAGCATATTAATTGCAATGTAATTTAATGTAAGGGATATTGCTGCGTTTAATGCTAGACTTTAGGAATGGGAGAGGAGAACCAAGCCCTATATAGGAATACCCCATCATTTCAAACATACACTGCTGTGTAGGTGCTCATCTCACCTAGGCTTTGTGACTCTCACCCCAAAGAGACTCGGATACTTCTAGAGCAGAGGACCCAGTCTCTAAGCCAAGGCTCCTAAGTGGAATTCAAGCCACCTCTACATACTATCATGGCTCAATCACAGTGTGTATCTTGGTCAGGTTTAATAATGCTGCATGACAACCTTGCTCATAAGCAGATAGCCTAATAGTGAGTGTCATATTATAAAGCTACTCTAATTAAAAAGATACAAGGAGATAATAATGCATTATTTCATTTAAATACTGGATATATTGTTCTTCGGGAAAGTAATCTTCCCTCTTATTTTCAACCTCTCTACTTAATACATTAATTCTTCACAGGAAAAGTGTTTCAGTAACGGTGACAGGATTTTTTCTCACTAGAATTTTCCAAAATACCTATGGCTATTAGGTGCCCAGTCTCCTTTAGCCAATTTTGAAGCACTCAGTTACAATCTTTGCCAAGCCAAATCCAGAATATAATGTAAAATAAAAAGATATTTTAAGTTATTATCCACCAGTTGCTGTAGCAGAGTATTTGTGTTTGATGATACCATTACCTCTTCATTTTGTGTGAAAACATATTTTTATTTACATGACTTTAGCCCATTAGATTATGACAGGTCTCTGGCTCTTGCAAAAAATTCACTTCATGACAAAACTATGTATTTAGTCATTGCTGAAGAAATAGTGAGAGATTTGTTTTGGAATCCCATTTAAAACAGACATAACAAACTGGAGAATTATTGCTCATTTTCATTCTTGACTTTCTTCAAGGCCTAAGGGAATACACTAATTCATAATCATCTGCTGTTAATAGGATATTAGTGCCTCATTTTCTCAAATGTACATACTCTCTCTCTGCTCTCAAGTGTTTTGTATGTACTATGCATTTACAACATACAATATCTCACCAGCTACCATAACACAGAAATAAATAATCTTCCCGTGCAACAGTGTAACGGAAAGTCAAAATCAACTAAGCCTTAGAGCAGCCTTTGAATTCCTCGCATAATTTTTCATTAGCAAATTGTTGTGTATGTCTTTTTGGCACTCAATAAGTCTGAAATTTCCTTTAAGCTGTAAGTTTATTGTTTAAGTTTAAATACATCCCACTTCCAAAATGGATGTAACCCTGATCAGGGAAAAAGCTGCACAAGTCATTTCTGTTACTTGTGCTAGACAAAGACCATGGGTTACATACAATGAACAATAAACAGCGTGACTAGGTACTGGTTTTAAAAAAATACCAGGGCATTCATGATGCTGCTGTTGTGTACATCACTGCGCTGACCTCTTTGCCTAGACCCTTGCTATTTGCTGTGCACTAGATGGTTTCTCCTCTCCTCCCTTTTTCCTTCTGGAAAACTGGAGTGATCCTACTGCTGTCAATTCAGTGCTCCATCAGCAAAAGAGTAGGTTTTTGCACTCCTGCTTTTTGCACAATTTTTCCCCTTACCAGTAGTGCTTCTCCTTCTCTGACAGTAACAAATATCAAGCTGGTGAAGGGGCCCTGTGAGAGAAAGAGCTGTGCTGAGATGTAGCCACAAGTCGTTATCTTTGATCTTATAAACTTTTACCTTAAAGGAGTTCAATAGAACACTTCACAGTCTTCACAGCAACAAATACCAAGATGTTAAAAAATAGGAATCCAGGGTGATATTCCCAGATAAAGCCTTAATAACTACTATTTCCTGTTAAATCTCATGGGAGCTGAGGCAAACTCACTAGTCAGAGCTCTCTTTTCTCTTTAAA
>VWZT01009467.1:0-71459 GCA_013397055.1 Pachycephala philippinensis | reverse complement strand
AGCGGAACAGCAGGACTCGGGAACCAAGCTGTTTGTGTCCATATTTTATACTCTGGAAGAACTCTGGTCTAATTTCTTTTTTTCTCCTCTCTAGTTTTCTTGGTGGGGCTTTTGAGGAGGAGAGGGGGGGAGGGGAGGAGGATGGTCATGGGGATTTTTTGTTTTTTTCCTTTTGGGAAGTAAAAAACTTTTCCATTAACTGAATATATTAATTTATAGCAAATTTTGAATAAGGTTCTTCTGTCTACCAAAATTCAGATAAAAACAAAACAGGTTTATTTATAGCTCTGGTCTGCATCTGCATGTCACAGATGCATATATGTGGTGAATTTGCATCACGTGTACATCATTCAAAAGCAAAGCACTGATTTGATTCCACTCCAAAACTCCACAAGAAAAATATCAAAGTGACTGGAGTTATAAAAGCACTGTGGTGGTCTGGGCACCATGAATCCAACCTTATGACAATTTTCTCTGACAGGAAACAAAGAAAGAGAACTCTTTTCTTTTTCTACAGTCAGTTGTTTTAGAGAAAACAGTGATAAATCATCTCTAATTCAACTGACATAAATCATTAAAAGCAATCTACCTTCATTGTCTGAAGTCTCAACAACAGATGTGCTTCAGAATATGCTGTCTCAGAAAAATGTAAATAGAAAGGATGTGTGTTTCTGCCCTTATATATATTTGTCAAAACATTTTTCTTAAGCACTATGAAAGAGTTCTTTGTTTTGTTAAAATCGAAGCTGGATATAACTTCATACTTATAGCCTTCTACAAAGCAGAAACAATGGCCCCACAGTTTTCTATCGTTTTCTTCCCTGTTTATTCAGCATTACAAGTATTGATGATACCATTTTCAATGATTTCTTTTAAAAATAAGGTAGCAACTGATGAAGGCACCATATGAATTGACCAAAATCTCTCTTTTTTTATTCTCCGTAGCTTCCCACTTCCCCCCTTCTGTTATAATAATCTCGAAGTCTGAAAGGAGTATAAGTTCTCCCCCAGAAGCCACTATTTGCTCATACAAGCCTGTTTCAGAGCTGTGGTTAGCCAAGGCTTAGGCTACTTAGGCCATGCAGCCTCTCCCAGCAGGCAAGGCTTTCCCAGAGACAGACAAGAAATCCTGGCTTTTCTGAAGATATGTCTACACCTCTTGTCTCTTGTTTTAAAATGATGCTGTCACATTTTCTACTTAGTTGCATGAATGCATTTGAAAAAAAAAAAATTTCTATGTATCTATAGAACATTTCTCTAATGATGACAACATCTAGCCAGGTTGCATTACAAAGACTGGAATTATGTAGTAACAAAATAGATATGACAAGGCATTCCAGGAAGGATGCTTCTCCATACACAGGGAGGATCCTAACTGGATAGGTCTGAGAGTAGGTCTGTATTCTCTAGCAGTTCTAAGATATGACCAGTATTTAATTACATTTGAGCTAAAGAATAAGACAATCACAAATATCTCCTCAATAACACCTGTGTCATTCTTCAGGTGTGCTAAAACTGTGAGTTTTTTCAGGTTTCTAGGACAGTTTTTTTGTTGTTGTTTTTCTGTTTTGCATACATTACCATTATCTCAAAGAGCATATTGGCTTCATCTCTGAAGTTTCAGTCAGCTCCTGGGGCGATATCAGCAGCACATAAGTGCTTATAATAAGCTTTTGGAAAATGTAATGAGGAGGATGATTTCTCTTGGCTCAGTGTGAGAACAAAACAATGGGAGTCGTCAGAATAAAAGTTTGCATCACGACGTCTCATTTTCTTCCTTTCATTAATGTTTGGGGAGGAGAGGGTTGTTGTGACAGCTGGTCAGTAGTGATTCAATTATATCCTCCATTCTCTGGACTTCAGTTCAAGACATCTTTTGGCAAGCTGAGCAACTGCTTGATGACAGATTTAATAGTTGGATTTGATAGAGTATGAGAAAGGACATGACTGATTTTGATAAACTTCTCATGCAGCATGCCTTTGAAGTTGTACTACTAGCTATGGAATTTCCATTTCAACAACATTTCCTATTAAGTTTAGTTCTCCTCTATCTAGGCAGTGAATGTGGCCTGTAACACACACACCCCCCCTTGGCATGTGAAATTTTATAGGTCAAAATGAGAGGAAAACCAGTCACACGAGGGCTAAGTACTCAGAGTTCTGATATAATGTTACTTTGGTAATGGCCACATCTCAAGAAAGAGGGAACATTTCACTAAGGATGTCACATCAGGCCTTCAACTGTACAGGAAAGGACACAAGGGGCCCCCCAAGAGCTTCAGTAACACCACTAAGCTCAGCTGCCTTTGGGTGCCTAAGGCAGGTGAGCTTTCCCTTTTCTGTATCTGAGCATGCTTGACTAGGGAGGAAAATAACATTTTCAGCCTTTAGAATTCAAAGAACTTTGGCTGAGAGCTTTCCTACCCATCTCAAAAGCAGAGTAACTGAAGTCAGTCTTCTGAAAAATGAAGGCAATGGAACAAATCATGAGTCCATAGAATCACCAAACATGCCTAGCTGGAAAGGACATAAAGGATTGAGTCCAGCTCCAGGCCCTGCACACCAACCCCGAGAGTCACACCATGTGCCCAGGAGTATTGTCCAAATGCTTCTTGAACTCTGTCAGGCTTGGTGCTGTGACCATTTCCCTAGGGAGCCTGTTCCGGTGCCTGACCACGCTCTGTGTGAAGACCCTTTCTGCTGGTATCTGACATAAACCTCCCCAACACAGCTTCAGCCATTCCCTCAGGTCCTGTCACTGGTCACCACAGAGAAGAGATCAGTGTCTGCTCCTCTTCTTCCCCTTGCGATGAAGCTGTAACTGCAAAGACATCTCCCCTCAGTTTGCTCCAGGCTGAACAGACCCAGTGACCTCAGCTGCGCCTCATATAACTTCCCCTCCAGGCCCTTCACCATCCTCATTGCCTTCCTTTGGACACTCCCAGTAACTTAATGTCTTTCTTATATTGTGGCACCCAAAACGGCCCCCAGCACTGGAGGTGAGGCTGCCCCAGTGCAGAGCAGAGGGGACAATCCCCTCCCTTGCCCGGCTGGCGATGCTGTGCCTGATGCCCCCCAGGACAGGGTTGGCCCTCCTGGCTGCCAGGGCACTGCTGACTCATGGTCAACTTGCCACCCCCAGGTCCTTTTCCACGGCACTGCTCTCCAGCCTCTCGTTCCCCAGTCTGTCCATACATCCAGGGTTGCTCCATCCCAGGTGCAGAATCCGGCACTTTCCCTTGTTGAATTTAATACGGTGGGTTATTGCCCAGCATATTACCTAAGTGATGTGAAGAGAGTTTTTGGTCCCAAAGTTTTGTACATCGGAAAGCATTCCTTCAGCCTTCTAGACAAAATTTAAATCAGAGCTCAAATAAATTCAAGAGATTTTTAGAAAGGTTTGTTTCCCTAAAGAAGGTATGTGCCCTGCATTACTGAAAGAATAATTATAATTAGTTATTCCACTGGAGGATTTCTCCTTTATACTTGACCATTTCATAACTCTTTCTTCAGTATCAAAGTAGTTCAAAACTAGGTATGATAAAGTAAAAAATTTAGATGAAACCTTCTGCTTATAAAGCAGAAAATGCAGAGATGAAACACTATTGTCTCACTTTAAAAATTAATGTCTGCATTATTACACAAGCACATTTTGCAAAAGTGAACATCTAACAGGTGTTGGCTTCCCTGAGGAGTCATCAGAGTGATAAGAAAATAATGAACTAAACTGCAATGATTAAAGAGACATTTTGATAAGACTCTAACCAATCCAGAGAAATAATGTCATGTAAAGAAAAATCAAAGTTATATAAAGATAAATATAAGAAAGATGATATTAGTGTAACACTGAGGTACACTGAGTAAACTGAGTTAAAAAGGCAATCTTTATGTAAGAAAGTAAGAGCAATAAAACTGAATATTTAGAACTGACAGAAGTTTAATAAAAATAAAGACTCTGAGTGTCTGTTTAAGAAGAAAACTAACATTTTCACAATGTGGAGTTAGATTATGATGATAATCTAACTATGATATACTTTTCTAGCCTTACTTTTAGAAATGCTTTGGGACAAGTATTAAAAATTAATGCATAAAAAATGTTTTGAAAAACAGGCATTTTCTAGCAGATTTCATGATAAAAATACTCCTAAGTGACTGCTACTATAAGACACAATCATAACAAAGTATATTTAAATAGCAATCAACAAAATACTATGATGATATCACAATTTGTTAGATATCACAATTTGCTGTCCTTGTATCTAGTTATTTACCATTTTTCAAATTTATCTAATAGTACACAACCAATGAGTGTGATTTAATGAAAATACACAGTAATTTTCCCTCAGTAAGTCAAGCTCCCCAAGAACTCTCACTGAAATGTGTATATAACCTCAGGGCATCAATTAGAAAAGAACAATATTTTCCAAATATCTTCAGGGCTGTTTTGCAAAATTATGAGCTCATGGTAGCAAAATTCTTTTGTAGCCTTCAAACACTGTGATTCCTAATTCCCTTACACTTTTTATAATATCTTCTATATTAAAGTAAGATTTTATTAAATTGTTTACATTCATAAAGAGTGTCAGAAAAAGATCTGTCTGTCTTAGGTGGTTATGGTTATACCAAGTATGAGTGTACTTTTTTCTGTAGTTGCTACACTAGCTATAGTACAGTATATACAGTATGGTATTGTTACCCTAAAATGTCTAAATTATACCTCTCCTGTTAAATGTTGTGCCTAGGATGTGGCTAAAGGAAGTGAAGTGGCTGGAACTCACAGGAATGAAGTCACCAACAGAGCCCTTGAGCCATCTGTTGAGGCAGCTTACAAGCATATTTTCTCAAGCAGCAAAAACAACTGCAAAAACTTCCTCAGAAAAGGTTGATCAAATGTCCTCAGCAAAAAGTTTAGATTCTAAACTGCTGATCTCCTAACAGGAAATCAGTCTTCTAGCACCAGAAGCAGGGAGGGAGTAATAGGTTTTCCCCTTCTCTGTTTCTGTAGTTATGGCTGGTCATACCATAAACAGATGCAAATGCTGTAGTATTGAATACTAAAGCCATAGTTTGAAAAGAACACGACCCCGATATAATGTAGCACATTGTTTGCACTTGGCAAGAAGTTTGTGTAATGAAAACCTGATATGCAGTTCATCGGCTGATTCACACAAATCCTCAACAATCATCATAGGTTCCCTCTTCCCCCCACCTGGACCGGTGTGTTCTAGATCACAACTGATGATGTGAAAGATACCCAAAACCTGAGGTTAATATCACTCTTTTATAGTCACACCCAACTGATGGTAACAGGATAAAACCTACAAGATGGTAGAATAATTTTCAAATCAAAATGCTGGGTTTCATTAGAGTGTCTTTGATGGAGCATGTGTGTGGGAAGGGGAGTTGATAACCCATGATAATTTATAAAGAATTAGATTCCTTGCTCTGGATCTACAAAAAGCCATCAAAGATGCATAAGAAGACATTCCTTCTGAAATGTATGGTTTTTTACACAAAGCTATTCACAAGGCCTTCCAAGTATATCCTACAAACTGTCATACAAGGAACAAAATCATAGAACTGGATGATTCTTTTAATCTGCCAGAAATTTAACTTATGTATTAGTAAATGGCAACTAACAGCTTCATGGTGATCTCAGCTGCTCTGCCCACATTCTGTACTGTCTAATTCTTGGAAACTGCTGTCTCTTTCACCCATTATACAGATATAAACATACACAACAAAATATGGTTTATTAAAACTTTCACTTACACAAATCAAGGACTCAGCTAAGCATTCAACACAAGTTATTCTTACTACATTCATTGCTTCAGTCAAATCAGACAATGAAGGATTTAATCTGTTATAGAGACAGGAAAATATTCTACACCTGATTTTAAGTCTTTTTTTCTTCAAAAACAACACTCAAGTACAGGAGCATACTCCTTCCCAAAAAACACTCCATCATGACTTCTGAAGAGGAAAATAACCTTTTCTGTGAAACATGTTTTCTTTACAAGTTTTGCTCTCAAAATACTTTGTTGCTGCTCATTTTTTCCAAAATCTTCTGAAAAAGATATGTAAAATATTCACTGTAATTCCTTGAACCAGTTTGTAAGGCCTAACTGAGATTGAAAATAGATGTAATTGGAAGAATATCAAGCTAAATGCAGAAAATATTAAAATATCTAAATTCAGTCTTTTTCACAGGGTGAAGGGCTCTAGAAATTAGAATTAGTAGCTTAGAATGGCATGAAGTACTACATTTTTGTAATAATTCATGCTTAAATAAAAGTGTACAAGAACAGTAAAAAAAGAATACTCTCATCCTAATCCATTTCTTTTCCTAGTCATTTCCCTTCACGAGGCTGGAGTCATATGCCTATAGCCCTTCATCTTTGGTACAGCAACATTCAATTTTGCCTGTACTGCTGAGAAGACACAAGCCAAACCCAAAAAGCAATAAGAGCTTGACAGATCTTGTTTGGATGAATGTGTAATGCACTGAGAAAACGAGGAACAGCCCCTTCTACAACAGTCCTTAGGACTTGCAGGAACCAGAGCAGGACTGTTCTAATTTCATGCTCAGAAGAGCCTTCACCCAAGATCCCTCGTTGAACTGATGCTACATTGTGGTCTGCCATGAACACACAAAACTCTCCCTGTCTAGAAGTGAAATCAATTCCTGGTTGAAACAACATTTATGCCTTTTGTTACACAAAGTTTTCACAATTTCAGCTATTTCCATGGGAGAAAGATTGCAGGTGGGAAACAACGAGACAGGATCTCAAAGAACAAGGAAAAGTCTTTTTAGATACAATCCAGCTTTACAGAGAGGGTCTGCTTTTATGGAGATGGGTCAATAACTTTCCAACCTCTAATGCCTGCCTGTAACTTCAATCCAAAATTACAACCTAGGCCTAGAAATGCTTTCCCTAGTTCATGTAACAGATAAAATTCCAGACTATATCAGAGTACAGGAAAAACAACAGTTACTTCAGCATTTTCCAGTGAAAAGATACTAGAGTTCTCTCATATATTTTTCTTTTACATCATTTCATCAGGCAAAATCTCAGCAGGAGTATTCAGTATTCTTCTAACCTGTGGATTACCCATACCATGTGGGACATTCAGTCTATCGTAATTGAGGTGAAATTATTGTATTAACAGGAAGACAACTAAAACAAACACAAAAGACCACTCAAAGTTTCTGAAAAAGCCCAAACCCCCTTTAATTTCTAGCAATGGCACTGCTAGAAAGTGTCATTGATTTTTAGAGAAGTTTAAACTCTTAAATGCCTTAGCACATTTGAAAAAAGGATCTGGACTTCTAATTGACTCAAATACATTAGGAAATTGTACACAGGGCTAAGCTAGATATTCAGGTTTTTTTTTGTAATTGACTTGCTCCTCAGAACCATTTTAAAACCTACACCTCTTGGGTTTTGACTGAGTATTTTTTGTATAGCATTGTTGTGAGCCCATTGATCATCATTTTTGCTCTATTGCTCCCACCTGAAAAGAATGAGCCTATAATTGAAAAGGCAAATTTAGCATTTATATTGGTAATAACACAGTTTCATTGTCATTTTCCCCAAAAAGGATTTGAACATTATGGTGAACCATATCTCATTGATAAGTGAATGGAAGGGAAGTAAAGCTTTCTCAGTACCAGGTCCCCATGAGCCAAGTCATTTGTTTTTTAAGCAGAGCCTTATATTGTGTTGTAACAATTACTTTTGCTCCCAGATATGATAGCTCTTTGAAGCAGTACCTGGGAGACACTTGCGATCTACATTAGCAGAGGAGAAACGCAGTGTTGGCTGATAAACTAATCTTATATGCTGTGCACCTGATATTCCATTGTTCTGGGGATTTTTTTCTTCTAATGGTGAAAGCCATCGACTCTGATTTGAATAATTTAACCAGAAGTATAAATTACTTAAATAAAAGACACAGTTTGAGATTATAAATTTCTTTTAGATACTTCTGTTGAAAACTTAGCATTTGGCACTTTTTAACTAGATAGAGATTAGAACAGAGTTTGAATAAAGTCTTGTTATGCCAGCAGGTTTGTATGTATGTTATTCCAGGACACCTTTTCAGTTTAAAAACTTTCAGTAAGCTCCTGAATTACACTGTGATTAGAAGAATGGAATGGATAAATGCTACAGCAAGGCAATGAAACTGTCTTATGTTATCATAAATTACAGCTAATATTTGAAGAGAAGACATGTGAAATACAAGATGAGAGAATAATTTCCAAGAAATTATTAATATCATAAAGTCAACAACATTACAGACTGTCACAAAGTGGTTTGGCTACTTTTCAATATTCTATCTGCATAGTAAATGTGCATGTATACCTAAACTAGAAAAACAACCCACTATGTACCTCTAGCTACAGGCTTAGAGAAGTACTTTCTGAAGTAGCATGAATTTTAAAATATCTTGTTGGCTAGGATTATACTTGAGTGATTTTTAAATTTTTTTTATTGACCAATATGTACTTGTGATTGGTAAAACACTTTATTGTTTTGTAAAGAAACAGTCTTTTTCTACAGTTGTACCAGAGTACCCAGGTATCTCATGAGTTCAGAGATGAGTAATATACGTTGCAGGACAATGGAAAAAAAAAAAATTTAAAAGTAATTTTAAAGCTTCTATGCATTCACATTCAAACAAAAAAAATCCATACAGATTCCAGTAGGAATCTCTGTTCTGCTGAGCTATCCTCTGGTTTTATTCGTTGAATAGGTAAAAGTGGGCCCAATGAATTCAGACATTAATCAATATGCCAATATACTTGATGAAAAAACTCGTGCCCTGAATATTAATAAAATGATCCTGACAAAGACAGGAACAGATTACACTGTTATACAACTCCTCGGTTCTAAAGAACCTAAAAGCTTTTATTTCTTTCCTTTTCCCTGGAGAAAATGAATAAAAAAGAACAATATGTTATGCACACAATGCTCAACTTTGATACATTTATCTGCTCAGAGAAGCAAGAAGTGGGCACAGTCTTTCACTAGTCATGGTTATCTAGCCTGCAGAACAATATTCTAAGGTGTAGAGACAAAAAAAAACCACTCAGATAAGTAAATGGAGACTTCCAGACTCTTCCATATCCACTGCGTTGCTTTAGGCAACAGACCTTATCTATGTGCTCATAGGCCAGTAAATGAACTCTCTAGGCTGCATTTGGTAGGTACCCCATTTATCTGCATGAAATTTTTTTCCTGCTGTCCAATTCATTCCTACCTCACTTTCCTGGGTACTGAAAACCCGAAGGACAAATACTGAAAGGCTATTCACATGCCAGTATTCAAGCTGTGCCATTTGTTGGTCATCTTCTCCATCAGATGCCATTCGGACTTTTATTTGCCTGGGTAATGCAGCTGCACACTGGACAGCAGAGATGAGTTTTTTAAGAGCTTCCCACGAGTCTACTTCCTTTCTGAATGCTTTGTGCTGGCACATCCTTAAAACAGACACTCACATATCCCAAGGAGAAGCCAATAAATCCTGCACATGGCACATTTTCTTAGCTTTGCCTGAGAGGTCACTGCATGATGCCACACTTGAGTTGTCTTTGCTGATTTTACGGCCCTGGTGGGCAGTGCTCACCACTCTGCTCACAGGCACCTTTATGTATTTCACAGGACTGAGGCTCAGCAACAGCCCTGACAATGAGGGTATCTACAGCCTGATTCCTCTTACTTTGGGATTGTTAAGACCAGCAGCTCTTTTCTGCCTCCTCACTTTTTCTGTCAGGCAAGCCCATCCTTTTGAGCCTCCTTTTATAATTCGTATGACCCAGCATTTAGTTTTCTAAAATTCTCCATCCATTTCATACTGATTCTCCTCTGCTCACTACCAGAAGAGGAAAGAACATTCCCCATCCCACACAGCTAAAGGTCTGACCATCACACAGGACTTTTAATTGTGTACAATGTCAAAGAGAAAGAATAGCAGGAAAGAATAAACCAATAGTTCCGTGAAAGAAAATACATGCTCATCCTGATGCCATCTTGTGTCATCCTAGGCCGCATGCATCAGACTCTGCCCTAAGTTGGTAATTGCCCTAGGTTCAGTACCAATGGAGTATGACAAAAAAGAACGGGCAGCCTGACAGCTGCAGTAGCACAAAATGTGGTCTGAATATGGTTTGAAAGTACCACTCATCTTTCCAGACCCCTTTAATGAAGGTCTTGATGGTTGTTCTCTTTGCTCAGTACTGAGTCTAGCTTTCTAGATTGCATTACTGATATCCATGCTTCTGATAGGAACAGTAAATTACTAGTAGTTGTCTTGTGAGCACTGCTAAATCAGGCATTGTCATCATACTCCATGTGCCGCTCCCATAAAACTGTGTGTGCTAGAGGCTGATACAAGCTTTTATAGTTGGGTTTAATCAGAAAGAACCCTTCTGTTTTAGAAGAAATTCCTCTGTGGGTTTCTCTCCATGTTTCCTGGACAAAACCAGGATCTCTTAATCACGTTTATGAATATCTGTAAATTACCAGTAGACACCAGGTGTGACAGCCCCTCTGCAAGTATGCAGAGATCTTCAGTATGCAGGTAAATGGATTAAAATGTAACTTGTCCTTTCCAATATACCAGAGAAAATTCTCTGCAAACTCACAGAAAAACATATTAGCAATCTGTTTGCAGGTGATGATTGCAATTAAACTTTATTCCACTCGTTCCAGGTAAGAATCATCATCTTCAAGGAAAATTCAGACAGAAGCATATTACCACCCAAGAGGTGCCTTTTAAGCACAGGAGCAGAATCTTGCTAGAGAATTTTGCCCTACAAGAACAGTTGCAATATTAGATTGCTCACAGGGAGGTAAAAGTCATCACATCTACAGATGTGGACAAAGATACTGATGTCCATGTGATTTCCAAAGTATTCCTCCTTAGCTTGGAAGGCATACCAGACTGACAGGACGACTGCAAAGGAATAATTTTTCTGCCAGAACCATATGGTCTTTGGAAAAACTGTCCAATTCCTGGTTTTCATATGCCTTTAATAACTTTGGTGATCAGTTTAAAAGTAAATCTGTGAATCAAGTTTATTTCATAACTTAAACGTAAGACTGAAACATGATTTAATGAAATAAAGCTCCTCTGTCCATCTAAGGTTTGCAGTGAAATTCTGTCTTCTTACATAGATCACAAGATAATGAACCTACAAACAAAAATACCCCATGAGGAGCAGTACTCCTTAATGAATCAAACTCATGTGGTAGGCAGGGATGCTGAAAAATGCTTACAAATCAAGCCAACAAAGAGTTGTGAGGAAATCTTAGGGTTCCTTCCCATACAACAGCACCAAAGCGGGAGTGACTGCACATATTTTTGTAAGGCACTGCATATTACAATATTCTGCCTAGTGTGGGATTGGATTTTTTTGTGCTCTTGCATGTTATGTACTCTCTGTGATGGAGATGCTTCATACAGGGTGTTCACTTGATGTTTATAAAACAGTACACACACTATGCTACTTTCATTTCAACAAATGTATTTCACTGTCGCTATAAGGCAAGAAACTGTTTTTTGTCCTTGAAGAGATTCCAAAGTATCTATTTTTGGAAATATTTGCTAACAAAAAAACCCCAAAATATTATGACAATCCCAAGCAGTCATTCTAGCCCCCAAAATTCCCTTGCCTATGTAAGGCACTGATTGCAAAAGCTTCTAAGAGAAGGAAGTGTCTTTCTAGGCTACTGGGTCAGTTTTGACACTTAAAAAGATAATCCGGACAGATCCTCAAGGGGATTGGGGAGGAAGCCAACAAGTTGATCCTCCTATGGAAGGGAAATAACAGCAATTCTTTCCAATAGCAAAAAATCTTCTTGGAAGATTCTCAAAGGGGATAATCCTCAGCTAACTTAAGATCTTAGTATTTAAAGCACACCAAGAGAAAAGAGCTACTCTGAAATAGCGCTGTGGTAGAGTGTATCAATCCAGAAAGCTGAAACCTGCAAACATATTATAATTACAAGAGGAATATAGCTAAATGTTGGTACTAAAGGCTACCTGTAAATAATTGTTGTAATATATATTCAGGGGGAATTCAGCATTCCAAGCAGCCATAAAACAGAGTTCTAATATCCTTACAGCAATTAAAACCATGTACACTGCCTACATAAAATGCTGGAAAATAAACAAAATGTTTCTGTCAGCAGTGTGCAGCCTGCATTTGATTACAGCTAAGTCAATTCCTTTAAATAAGTACTGAAGCAATGTCACCGTTGTTGATCCTTTCTGAGGGACTGCATTAGAAACCACATGAGTCAGTGAAGGAATAGAAGTATCAGCTCAATGGGAACTGATAACACATCACAGAAAAGATGATGCCTTGACTTTTGTCACCTTGAAGTCTGCAAGTGGTCTAGGTTATACTTAGCTTCTGCTTACTGAATATAATCTTGTTTGCTTTACTTTCTTCAATAAACCTGTTCCAAAATAGGACAAGCGGGGAAAAATTATTGCATGTTAATGATATTCCAAGTGGTTCTTTAAAGTCATTAAAAAAAGCACAAGCATTTCATAGAAAACATTGATTCAGGAAACTAATTTTCACAAATCGTTTTCTCTTTGCTCTTTTAGCATTAATCAATACTTAATAATGAAAACACGGAGTTTCAAAATTATTTCTGATTCACGGTACAATTTTATTTCTTATTGTAGAAGACCTAAAGAATTATTTTAAAAGAAATAATCCAGCACATATTCTTCATGTCTACGTCAGTATTCACTAATGCTGTGGATACAAACCCATCTTTTTTCTCTTGCAAAGCTTCTCATATAGTACCCTGAAGAGCTGACTCACCTTCAGAGAAGTTACCAGAATCTTCTCTATTTGCTTTATGCTACAGCTCTTCAGTTCTTCTGGGAGCAGTTAGCGCTTTTCTTTCACTCCAATTTCCCTGAATCCAATTGAAATAGCAAAGCTGCTAGATACAGAAACCATGCAACTACGTTGCCTTGCCTAATAACAACATTGCTAATTATTACATGCTGTCATTTCTAGTACCTGTTTAGAATGGCCAACCTTTTTGGAAAAACTTCAGTATTAAATAGCCTAACCGTAAATTTCTTCAAAAGAACAATTTCCCTCTGTTTATTTTGGATGAGTAGTAAAATATTTTGCACCTGACACAGGTGTCTATAAATTTTACACCCTAAACTTAGTAATGTAGTCAAAAAGGAGCATTCAAATATTTTTAAGGAATAAACCTCACTCATTTGGGGAAAATATATTTTAAAAAATCACCTTTTACTTATCAGCATCATGAACAGTGGCATGAATTGTCTTTCACGCACACACCCTTTTACTCGTGCTACTGTTTGGGGTTTTTTTTCCCTTTATTACTTGATAAACTGACACCAGTTGGCTGTTGTTCCAAGCTGTTGTTTACCTGACAGGTTGGTTTTCTTGTCTGGTTACATTAAAAATGAATAACTGGTTTCTAGCTGAACTAAAAACTTGATTGGGATATCCCCAGTCATATTGATTTTATCTAACTCTTCAGAGAGTTCCTTGTGACAGAATCTGAATTTTCATTCATGCTTCGACCAGCCACATACTCAAAAATTCATTTCATTGTGATTTGGCACCAAACAGCACAGCAATGTTCATTTTCAAAGCTAAAGTGTTAATATGCCTGTAAATTACACCACCTTCACATATACAAGCATAAGGCCCTCCTGTAATCTTCCTCGCCTTCCTGTTCCATGTTGGAAAGGAAAATATAGAAATGTTCCATCATCGAGTACACAGCACGTGCAGTCGGCTCAAAAAGGTGCAAATTTCAAGTAATATCTGAGCGTATTGAGGCACTCCAGTCACATTATCTCATCAGGTTATTTTCCAAGAGGATAAGACCATTTGGAGAAGAACTCTAGGCAGGATGGCACAGAAGCTGTGGATAAAAGCTCAGGGGCATGGCAGAGATGGCAGGACAATGGGATCAGAACTGCTGGGCACATGAAAGACAGCTTGAGACTTAATTGTAGGCCATCCTTTCCCATTTAAACTTGAATTTCCCTCCTGGGGTAGCCAGTTGAAGCACATCAAAGCAGAATCCATCTCCTCCTAGTTTAAACAGTGTGAATGAACTTACAAAACAGGGAAAGCATTACTGCCCATGTAGATCCATGGTCACTCCAGACCCTTTTGCACTATACCTTCCTAAAATTGTAGCCTTAGAAATGTCTAGGAAGAAAAAGAAAAGTAAGATCTAGGATAGGAAGTGGTCTGCTTCCCTTTCCTTTCCTTCCTTTGATCAAAAAGCTGAAATTTTAAATAGGATTTGGGAAATGAATGTTTGACTAAGTTATAAAGGCTCACGGTTTCAGTTCAACATCTGTTGCTTCCTTTGAGAGGTTTGGGGAGTTGTCAAGGGTTTTATTTTTTTAATTGAGCAGTTTAAATTTTTTTTTAATTGCTATTGCTTTATGATATTGGTATAATTTAACACATTAGGATGTATAATGACCAGACACCGCACTGCTGCTTCACAGAAGAATAGCATGCAGCTGCCTGTGCTTTGTGTAAGTAAAGCATTCAAAATAATAGCCTTGTAATGAAAGCACATTGAGCTGTTAATCACTTTCTAATATTCTGTGCACAGAAATATTCTTGAGATATCTGAAATTAGACACAAGATGCAAGAGAAGGCATCATTTTGAGTGGCCATGTGACAGCTATGGCTAGCTAATGAAATGTATGCGTGTAGAAATTGCTCTACTTGAATCCACAGTAGAAAGAATACCTAGTCTTTCCTTCTCTGATGCATCTGTCAAATCCATAATTTTACTTTCAGAAAAGTAAGTCTCAAATAGTATAGAAAATGATGATTCAGATGTGCCAGTGTTTAAATTATATGAGTTATTTGGATCACTCCAGATACTGGGGAAAGTACAAAAATGTGATATGAGATATGTAGCCCAGAAAAGACAACTAAAGACAAAAAGAAAGCCAAGAAAGTCTAAAGGTTCTGAACAGATTCAGAGACACAAAAGTGCATTTTCTGTCTATGGCTCTACTGTGAAATATTTCAATCATGAAGTCATTTCCAGATAATTTAACCTTCTTTAAGAAAGTTAAGCCAGCTTTCATCTTACACTGATCAGTCTCTTGTGTGCATTAAAAAGAATGATTTGGACAAAGAGTAAAAATCAAGTTTTCTATAAAGGACAAGCATTCATTAAAATACATCTGTTTATTGGAATAATCCCAAGATTTAAGATAGAGAACATTAGAAACGTCCTGCTGGATCAGTCCTATAGTCCATCCTTCCCTGAACTTGCTCTCCAGTAATGGCCAGAGCAGATGCT
Organism: Pachycephala philippinensis; assembly: GCA_013397055.1. Classification (NCBI taxonomy): domain Eukaryota; kingdom Metazoa; phylum Chordata; class Aves; order Passeriformes; genus Pachycephala; species Pachycephala philippinensis. The sequence goes on along the minus strand of VWZT01009467.1, from coordinate 56,105 downwards.
GTGTACTGAAAGCGTACAAGTCTGCCCACTCTCTGTTTTCTGTCCCCTCCACACTTTCCTAGTATCCAGGATGTGGGGTTTTTTTAAGTGAGGCTTGTTAAAGGGCACCCTCCCTGCTTACTTCTAGCAGTTTAGGAACCTGCTGCATGTGATTATCTATCCCACTTTTTCTCCAGCCTGCTGATACATCCTGCCTCCTGATCTTCCTGTTACATGACATTCATGAAGCTCACTGCTACAGAGGGACAATAGTTTCACTTATCCATCCTGACCTGCTCTGCTAGTTTCCTCAAGTGGCCCCTGGCTGTAGTACTGTGGGAGTCGATCAACAGCAGTTCAGCATTCATCACTGCCCTTGTGGGTTTTGAGCTTCAGCCACATGGCTCTCCTCAGGAGACTCCACTCTAAACTAAGAGCTCTTTTCTTTTCCTTATAGCATAGCTATTCCAAGCTCTTAAACCAATTTAGCTGCCCTTCTCTACCTTCTTTACCTGTGCTACATCCTTCTTTCAGTCACAGGCAATGCAAAGCCATGCTAGCAGACCCGGGACTCAGGTGAGGGCCAGCAGACAGCATGTTTGCAGAATAGCAGCAAGCCAGGAGGTAGCAACACTGGGGCACTTGGAGCATGCTACATCCCATGCCCTCCAAACACCAGACTGCCAAGAGCAAAGGAAGGGAAACTTTTGTTTGAAAAAATAGGCATATTTTCCTATTTTATTATATAAAATAAACTTAAGGATGGGGTTATACAGGTTCCCCATCCTTTCCCAATGAGTTACAAATGCTAGACTTCAACACATCAGGTGTCTGCATGCATTGTGCATTGTTACTTCCTGACCCTCAAAAGTTTTCCTGCTGTTTTAATTCTGTAATCATGATGAGATGAAGTAGAAAAAAATAATGTCTCAAATTAAAATGTTACATATCCAAACTTATCTTGCCTGTGGGGTGAATGCCAACTCAGCTCTGTAACTTGCTGTCACACTCTCACTTGATAAGTTTTCTAGAATAAGTCAGATGATTAACCTTATATAAGTATTTTCTCAGAACAGCCTCTCTGCTTGCTATTATCCATGACTTCCAAAGTTAGTGAGACAAATTCATTGGGGGCACAAAAGTCAAGTCCCACAGTATGGTATCTTTTCTGATACTGCATTTTTAAGTCTCAGCTTACCCTTCTTTATGGGTGGCTCTAAAAGATATAATACAGTATATATCAGCTTTTCCAAAAAATTAGAAATTAAATTGACTAGCACACAATCATTTGCAAATTATTCAAATGCATTTGTAATACACGGCTTGAAATTCATGCTGCATTACTCAGTCACCCAGCTTATTCATAGGGGAGTAATGAAACTATCATCTGACTTGCATATTAACTAGTCTAATAGAGATCAAAGTATACATCTGACTTTCACCTTACAGTTTTAGATTGAGCTGCAAGTTTCAAGATTATGACCAATTTAAGAGGAAGGTGATTTGCAAAACTAGCCACCAGAGCCCTACTTGTAAACTTTTATAGTGTGCATGTAATTAAAAATTTGCTTCCAGCTTTGAGCATTCATGCTTCAAAAATGTCTTTTTCACACTTTTTGTTACAAAAAAAAATTAAGCAGTTTTGGACAAAGGTTATTACAGTCAAATTAAGACCAGCTTTCAATTCAAAATCCACCGGGCATATTGTAATAAATCTGAAGTATTATTGAAATTTGGGGTTCTTTTAGAACATAAATTTCACACTGATTTGACTAGGGTATTCTTCCATGTTGACTACCACACAAAGAAACATAAATGAATTTGAAGTAAGCTGAAAGAATGGCCAATCTTTATGGGTTTTTTATCAAACTTGAAGTTTGGTCAGACTATACAGACTTTTTGAACAACAGCTATCTATCTGTTATGTGACACAGACAGCTTACTTTTACATTGCTGTTGGCTGTTAAGTGTCAACTAGAGAGAGTGTGCAGTCATGGATGCATTTTCTGAAGGTGTCTTAACAGCAGTGCTTGATTCAAAAAACAGTACACAAGAGAAGTTGTAAGTATATACAAATAATGAAAAAGCATTTAGGTTTTGCATATTTTTGGCTTTTAGAACATTTCAGAAGTTCCTTAAAATGACAACATAAACGTGAGACAACTACTGAGTCATTTTCTTAAAAGGCTAGCGGATTTGTATTTGGCTACTGCAGACTGTACCACTGTATTCCAAATACTTGTTTTCCTCTACTTCCATCTAATAAAACTGATATCAACATTTCAATACAAAACACATATTGGATTTGGGAGAAAAAAAAAGAACACATCATGAGATCTCAGTGTATCTGTTCCCATTTTATGGTTTACAGGACACAATTCTGCTTGCAAGATCTTCTGATAGTCTCAACTACAGGAAATTAAATGGCAGAAAACAAAGCTAATAGCATTTCCCAGAGTGTTAGTGGCTCAGCATTGCAGCTTGTGAAACAAAGGAGCACAAAAATAATATTGCAGGGAGCATTGACTCAAATACTCATCAGGCATCTAGTATGTGTGATCTGGTAGAGAAAAACAATATCCAGCTATAATTCCTTAGTCAATGTTTTGTTGTTGTAATTCAGAACAATTTGGTGCCAAAATGGTTTGCAGAGAGAATGTAAACCACTGTTAATAACAGTAGAGGAGGGTTTACTTGTGAAAGATGGGCCAGGATATTGCCTGAAACAATGACTCACAAAATTGATGTCAAAGGCAACATTATTTACATCAAAGGCATCAAAAATCCTTTTTTCCTTTCTAATTCTTTCTTTTGTTCTGCATAACACCTTTAATAGACTGAAAGATGTGCTTCATCCTTGTGGGGGTGGGGAGTGCACAGGGACAGAAACAAAAGACACAACACTTCAGAGCAGGGAGAAATAAGTAGGAGTTTTCATAAGTCCTGAGTTTTCATGACAAGAGCCCAAAGCAATCACCTACGAAGAATACACTAAGGATATTTGAAATTTCAATCCACAACTGTGGCCAGGCTTCTATGTCAAAACTGGTCGCACAGTTGGGTTTTGTTCTAAAATATGACTATGAATAAATGCCATATTCGCCAGAGAGGAAGTAACTCTAGAATGTGTGGGTCAATCTCTGTCTGCTGCTGGAGACTATGCATGGAGACTGGAGACTACATAAGTAACAGGCAACAGTGGTAAGGGCCTTGTTTCTGCCCTATTCCATATTTAACAGGGGCAGTGCAGAATGTCACCATCTCTTCGCATCTAAGCATTTGTGTATATATTAGTCAACTGTCTAGTCATGATATAAGCATGGAGTTACACAAAGAATATAAGGAGAAAGGTTTACCCTAAGTGAGTTTAAAAATCCAGAGCAGCAAAGAAAACCAACTTTAAATGAAGAATTTCTCTTCTTCGTTCTTTAAATGAAGTGCATCATCCATTCATTACAGACAAATGTCACTTTTATTTAGTCTGTCTAGCCAACAAAACCAAACAAATGCATTTTGTGGTGATGGTTTATAACTTAGTTAAAAACTAAAAGATTGTATACTCCTGTTCAGACAAAACCTGGACAGGGCAACTCTCAACAGAACTATCAGATTTTTCCTTTTTTTCTGCCCAGAATCATTTAAGCTACAGTTTCAAAAGAGACAGGTTTTGCTTATTCATTATTTAAAANAAAAAAAAAAAAAAAAAAAAAAAAAAAAAAAAAAAAAAAAAAAGTAAAGTTATGCCTTGTTAAAAAAGGGTGTCCAGGCAGTAAGAAAGTTTACTAACTGCTTTGTGCAGTCCTCTGTGCCTTGAGACAAAAGGAATACAGGAGATTACAGCTCCAAGTTTAATTTATCAAAGCTTAAGGAGAGTTTTTGAGTGAAGAATGGGGCTTAAAACCCAACTTTTGACAAGCAGGTCAGGCACCTCCAGCACAAGCAGAGACCAAGCAACTTCTGAGCAGCCAGGAAACACCAAGCTATACCTTAGAGGTTACGGAGAAGAGATTTTTTCTGGAGATCTGAGTTGCATTTATTCTTTCTTTTAAAAATTGCCAGACATAGCACTGAGAGAAAGGATACATTGAAAGCAGCTTATATAAAACCCCTTTTTATTTTATTGGCTTGCCCTGAAGAAATGCAGTTTCTGCATTTTCAGTTTTATCTTAGTTTTTGTTGAAATAAAACCCAGCTTTAGACACTTAAAGCCTCTCTGTGGTTTTTGACAAGGCAAACCAATCTTTGGGCTATGTGGGAAGCTCGTCACCCAATCCCAAAAGCATAGCTACAAAGGAGGTCATAAAGGAGGTCATAAAGGAGTCATGCAGTTTGAGTGAAAGAGTCAACAGAAAACACACTGCTAAGAGAAGTCAGTGGTGCAGTGGGAGACTCTCAATTTGGCATCCTCTTCATCAGGACATTCATACAAGTATAATTCCTCTTGCAGTCTCTAAATCTCACCTCCATTCTTGCATAGCAGTAAAATGTTACAAGGGAAGTGCAGCCACAGCAAGGATCTTCAGCCTGATGCAGCGGAGGTCTTCTCCCTTGAAAATGACATGGACTAGGTAACAAGTTCTGCAGCATATGATCTGATATTTTAAAAAAAAAAATAACACCTGCAAACCTATCAGGTAAGAGGAAATTAAAATTGCAGTGGCATTTCTTAGTTCTCTGCTTCTGCTGTTGTTTACTCCTATGGCCAGCATTCAGCAGAAAATGGGCATCAGGCACATCTCTGGCCATTGGATCATGCTCCCGGCCCCAGGTGGGGCTGGAGTGGGGCTGGGCAAGGACTGTAGGGGCAGGGGGTGCCCTCAGGGCACTGCCACTGCCCTGTCCCACTCTGCCCCAGTAACAAACTCCAGGGATGGCACAGCTCTGACTGAGGTAAGGTGAGGGAACTGGGGTTTCTCTGACACCTATGGACCCTGGAGCTCTATTTGACCTCTGTCAGGAAGCCTCCACTTCTTGTCTGAGCTGTATTGGAGGATTGATGTGTCTGGCTCAGCTACAGCCTGGCCATGGAGCACTTTGATCCTGGCCTGGACTTCACCCTGGCCCTGCAGGCCTGCAGGGGATGGCAGGCCCAGACCCTGACCTGTGGGTCCGTTTCCAGGCTGGTCTCACACTGGCTTCATCGCTGCTGTATTTTCTTACAATCTAGGCTTGTGGTTCAGTCTGGCTGCTATTTCTAGGTCTGTCTTGCTTTCCATGCTAGGAGAGGTGGGACAAGCCTAAGCAGGTGAGCCCTGGGCTCTGCAGGGCTTAAGGTGCCCCTTAGCTCCCGACTGGCCTTCCCTCAGGCAGTGGCCACGCTGTCCCTGCTTGCTGGAGGCAACCTTCTGTACAAACCTTGTATTTCCTATTTCAGCATACTGCTTCCTGGTGTGGCACAACAGAGTATTCCTTTCACAGCTGGAGCTTAGCTGGTAGCCACCTGTTCTATTACAACAGGAAGGCGATTTTTTTACTGTTTGGTTGGGGGAAGACTGTATGTTTATTATGTTTATTATGTTTATTCCCCTTCTTCTTTTCTTTACACAAGACACTATAGTAAACCAAATTTTACTGAGAGTGTGTGCTTATACATATATGCACTTGAAAAAACTCCACAGTTCCCACGGCCTTCTTAAATAGTTTGCAATTTCAAATTCTAGTGGTTGAGATCAGCTTATGCATTTATACTGTTCCACTGAGGTAAACAGGAGAGCAATAATAGTTGTAGAAAATAAAATTTTGTGTATCAAGGAACAATGCGTGTACATGGGACAGTTGCCATAAGGATAGTCCAGACTGCCTCAGTCACCAGTTATTGCTAGCTGGGTCTAGAACAACAGGTAAAAAAAATCCCTCTCTTAGTGTCAGGCCTCAAACAGGAAAAATACTGGAAGACTATCATGGCAATTCCCCAAAAATACTCTGCAGGACTTGGTTGTGCAAACACATGCCACAGCACTAATGTTAATACTTCTAATATACCTTGACTTTTAAAAAGGGACTTAAAAGTAGCAGCATGCTGCATCTGCCCTGGCAACAAAATACTTTCGTATACAGAATACCTGCTTGTCAAAAAAAAATATATAGTCATGGTTGTATATGATATGACCACATATTAATTTAATAATTTTAATACACATTCTCTGCTGCACCAGCAGTTGAACAGACATTTCAACACCTATCAATACATAGACTTCAGTTTTCCATAACTCAAGGCAACATATTTCTCATTCTGGGCAGTCAACCCTTACTGTTTTGTGCAAATCTTGTCCCAAGACTGTCAGCTAGAGCTGCACAGCCTTTGCACAGCTTTACAACATCTGCTTGGGTCAGCTTTAATGTCAGCAGAAGTTAGTCCTGTGCCATTTTATTGCATTCTTCAAGGCAAGTGGTTAGCATTTCTTCTAGACCAGATGGAGCCTAACATGGCACGATATCCCTCACATTTAAACCTCATCCATTTGATAGACTCCAGCATAATGACCAGCATGTGAGGCTCATTGTTAGTTCTGTATCTGTTGATGTTTTGGCACACTATACCAGCTGAAGAGGGAGCTGGTTAATGGAACTTCGCGGATCTTTACTTCTCTGCATCAAACTGCAGGAATCCGTCCCCACTCCCATTCATATATCCAGGTAAGTGAACAACATAACTGCAGTGTTCAGCAGTGCTCCTCAGGGGCAGGCAGGCTCACCTGAGCAAACAGAGATGAAGAATTAGGGCTCCACTTAGCTTGTTTGAGATGAGTTGGATTAAAGGTTTACTTTAGTCTTCATCCTCAGTCCTGTAGCAGCGAACTCAGTCCCCGTGGATTCTTAGTCTTAATGCTGTTAGAGGCTAATTCAGTCACAAAGGAGCATCATAGCTGGACCATGTTTGTCTGCTGCTTCTCAAAGTCGGTGCAGGTGCTGGAAACATGGCACAGGCTCTGGTTTCTGGTCATTACTCTGTGCCCATGTGGATTCTCAGGCAAAAAACTATTAATCTTGCGTTTCACAGGCTAAAATATTTTTTCCTGCTTATTATTAAACACTGCAAGTATATAAAGTATATGTACAGATTCTGCAGGTGTTAAATTTGAAAAAAACCTCTACCCTTTCCATTGCAAACAGCTCCCATGTGCCTCAGGCTAGGTGAGAGTAAGATGTGCCTCTTTTAACTTTTGCTGCCTATACCTGCTATCCTACACTCTGCTTCGTGGGTGCAGATTGTGGAAGGGGAATGTGCATTTAATCTTGCCAAGCTGATGTCTGAGAGGTTTTGACTAACTTTCATAACTTCTGTCCAGCTGAGCCCACTGAACCAAGTTTGGACATGTCTTACATTTTGTGCATCTCAGTGAAAAAGGATTTTCTCAGACCACATGGGAAATGAGATCAGGCCTTTGCCCTGTGAAATAAAAAATGCACATTGGGGTGAGAGAGATTGACTATTCCACTTCAGACTAATAGAAGTCATTTTGACCTCCAACTGACTCAAGCTAAAATTTTGGACACAAAAGGCTTGACATTCAGACACCTGAAAATGCCATTCAGACAGAACTACAGCAATGGTATACTTTTATTTTTAGAATTAATCTTATAATTCTTAAGGATTTCTGAGTGTTACCCTGGTATTCATGTCTCAGGGCACATTTTCTGTGGGCAAGAGAAATGCGTTTGTCCAAATGTGCCTTCTTTGTGCTAACTTGGAGGTTATTCAGCGACTCACCTTTGATAAAGGAATACCAGGAAGCTCTTGCAATATCACTCTGTTCCAGAAATGTCAGATGCTATTTTCCATAGATTCAACGACCCTAAATAGTATTGCACCTTCTGCCTGGTAAATAATTGATGTATGTCTGATAAAGCAAATGGAGCAGGAAGATTTCTGTTGCATGACTCTTCAGCCTGCTGTATATTTTCTGAGGTTTTGGCAACACTAAACCAATTAAAAATATGTATTCACTACAAGCTCAAGCAAGTCGTACATTCCATACATGAAAGAAAATTAATTATACTCTCAGAATGAAGCAATTCAGAGGGTTAATTTGCCATTGTGAGCCTTATGATTCTGAAAAGCCAGCAGACTACAACAATTTTAACAGGAGATTTAATTTTTGACATTTCTCAAGGCTTTGTTTGCATTATACACAAATAAAACAAACGCTGAAAGCATTACCTTGCAGCTAAACAGCGTTCTGAAGTGTGTTGTAATCTTAATCTAGTAAAAATGATGAAGCTATTCCCTTAGATTCTTAACACTTTTTTAATAAAATTGAGATAGTCAGTTGCCCTTGCAATGTAAGAAGGCATAAACCAGGGTTCGTGAATATCCCTCTGTAGAAGATCTTCCTACTGGTATATCTACAACCCAAGTATTAAACACTTCTGAGTGCCACAGCCAGAACACGCATAGAGTTTCACCACCCTTTTGCTTATTTTCTGTCTTGAAGATGTATTGTAGAATTTAAACTCAACACAAGAAATCTATGGCATGGCAATGTCAGAAGTTAGTTAAACCTAGGAGAACTACTTCTTCATTAAAAATTAGCATAGAATTTAAAAATAGTATAAGGTGAAGTTGCCAGTTTAAAATGCAGGACTGGAAGGTTTAAATTATATGTTGGTTTCTCTGGAACCCAGTTCTGCTGGTCTTACATCTTGCAGCACTTTTCTTTCTTTAACAGACTTACAAGAAATAAATACGTATGTTGCTCAGACAGAAGAGCAAATTATTATGTGCCATTTCAGAATTTCCCAGAACATCATTTCCACTTCCTCTGTTTGTTAGCTACCAGCTGGATCTGAGTGATCTCTGTCAGACCAAAACTTCTTAATTCCCGTGCTTCTGTGACTTTTGCACAGGACTGCTGTGTCTCTGCTCTAGTACTCCATCATCACAGATACATTTACTGCTTTTCCTAAAGGAAAGTATTCTGGGATCTATATGTGGCAATCAGAAAACCCAGATGATGGTGGCTACAAAAAACCTTTGTAGTTTCCATCCTCAATTCTAAACATCTCATTTAAAACAATTACCAAACTGTGTGTAATGGAACTTTCGAGTGAACTTTATGTGTTACATAATATAAAGTGCTGAATTCTACCATTCTATTCTTTTACCTTATTTTCATTCATCTTCAGTCTTTACTGATCCAAGTCAATGTTATTTCATAGAATCATAGAATTTTCTGAGTTGGAAGGGGCTTACAAGGATCATTGAAGTCCAACTCCTGATTGAGAGAGCACATTAACAACAATTCTCACAAAGAAAATATTCTGTACAAATTCAATTTTTCATTTTCACCCCTGAAAATCAGGTAATTGGAGTAAATGCTGTGATGAGAACTTAGAAAATCAACCCATTTTATAACAAAGGTAAAATGATCTGAAGATTTTTACTTGCTTATATGAAATCTATGCTTTGTCAGATATTTACATGTTATACATTACTATGTGAGCTACGTCTAAATTGGGATTAGCTCAGTTGGTTGGAGTTGGTGATAATAATGCCAAGGTGGAGGATTTGATCCCTGCATGCACCATTTGCTGAAGAGATGGACTTGCTGATCTCTGTGGATCCCTTCCAACTCAGAATATTCTGTGTTTCTGTGATTAAATAATCCACACAGATTGAACTCTGAATGAAAATCAGCAAACTTTGTTTGCAAGTGTTTTTATGGGGGTCAGGTTCTCCGCAATGCAATAAAAACATGTTTATAAGTGATGTTCTGATTACCATCAGTTTCAAAATCTACTCTAGATACATGTCCATGCTAATATGTGCCTAAGTATATAAGTAACAATTCAAAAAAGACAGTCAAAATTATCTCTTAAATTTGGACAAACATTTCAATTAAAACATTTTCTGCCATTCCTTAATATGTAGACATCCACATACTTGGAATTGGTAAAAATTCCTGATGCCTGGCAATGTATTATGTGATCTGTTTCTATATTGACCTAATTTGAGCTTATAGTAAGGGAGTTTGGTTCATTTTTTATAACCAAGGTATTTTTTACATTATTTCAGAGTTCCTTCTGAATTCTTCTGAAGGATTACCATGCAGTCTGTTCTGAAATTATTAATATTACATAAATTCAAAGAGCACGGTTCCAATCTACTTTCTTTTGTAATTTTTTTGGGCAGATTTTAAAAAATAAATCTTCAAATACATAAGCCAATAATATCTTTATATCTTTGCCCAAAGTGACACACTGTCCTTTTCCCTGCACAGATATGAAAATATGTGGTCTTGCTGCTGGTGATATTTGCTCTGTGGGAAAGAAGCTGAAATAATGTTCTAAATGCAAATAGGGTATAGATGTCTTAGGCCTTTTGAAAATAACTCTCTGTATTGATTCACCTCAGGAATAAAAGCCTATAGGACTGATTGAAAGTCAGTAACAGGAACAGAGGAACCTCTGCAGATTTTTTGCACAAATGGCTTGAAGGCTCTAATAAATGTCAGCTGTAGATGGCAGGCAGGGGGACTTACCCAGCAGCTGTGTATCTCCCCACCCTCAAACCTTTTTAATTCCATCTCTTGAAGACATTCAAGTTATTTCAAAAACAACTTCTTTCTGTTATAGGTGAAGATTTTTAAAGCGAAGATGAAATAATTATTTAATGAAGTGGTCATCCAAGTGAGATAAAAAGAGAATGGTAACAGGCATTTTAAGAAAACTTTTATCAGTGTTAAGGGGTAGATGTTAGTACTGCTTAAATGCAGCCAACAGATTACATATTTTGGTTCCTTGAACATACCTCCAGTGGAGAAAAGGTTTTTTTAAAAAAAAGACTTAGTGTGAACCTCATTGTCTAACTCATCACTTTAGAGAGAGCACATTCCCTCCAGAGCTTTTTGTAGAAAGGTTAATTTATTTTAGTTAATATTTAGCATGAAATCATATCATTTTAATTTCCTGTAGCCAGCCATTTGCTAGCCTGTTTGCTTTTCACAGTTTAGGCACAGTTAACATTTATCCACACAATTTCACAGTGTGAGTATACACACCCCCAGAACCCACACATTTCTGTCCAACTGGGAGTCATGTCTAAAGACTGCTGGATACAAGTGGCCACATATAGATTTAATAGCTATTAATAAATAAAAGGGTCTGATCCAACTAAAATGCTTTTCAGCAATCCAAGCAGTCCACTACTGGGAAAGATCCAGAAGCCAGCAGGAGACTTTTTCTTGGAAGGAAACAACTGTGAGAGGACACATGGTATTCTTTCTTTCTGACTGAATTTTGAAAGTTGAGGTTTCCTGCTTTCTTGAATCAAGTTTGATCAAGAAGACTTTAGTATTTTACATGATCAAATTCAATTTGGAATCTTACATAATGGACTGAATACATTGTCAGTTCTTCCCTGATAGTGATGACTGGTGGAAAGTGTCCTGTAGGTTGGTACTGATGTCTTCCTTGGCCTGGGGAGCAACTGAAAGGCATCTTTTTAGCCTAGTGTAGACAAATACCTGTTTGATACAACAGTGCTGTGTGCCCAGCATTGTATCATCTGAATACCTTCAACCCAGCAGATACTAACTCTAATCACTAGATTTCATCCAGATTTTGGCGTGGTAGATGTGATTGTTACAGACATATCAGCCAGTATTAGAAGCCTCTACAAGTTTAGACTACAGGCCAGCTGAACAAGTCTTTGAGATAGAACTTCTTTCTCCTCACTGTGTCTAGTTCCTGTTGACCTTACTGAGATAGAAAAGAATAGTAGTGCCTACTAAAGTCTATACACTTTTTAACCTACAAAAATCAATTCAGTAAGTCTGCACAGTTCCCAAATTAATGTTATAAAACCCACATCAGATTCAACACTGTTCAGCAGTTGTAAAGAAAGGAATGGGCACAAGGGTTTAAGCACCTTGCTGCAAAGACACCACTACGAACACACTTTACACTGTCAAATGATAGTTTTAGTAGTCACTTTAAATGTATGTTTACATTAGTAGTAGTAGTAAGATACATTCAGTATTCAGGCATGGAAATTAGAACTTTTCCTCTAAGAGACGGTTGGATTCCTCAGAGTAACCTGTACACAATAAACAGTTACAAAGCACAACATTCAGGCTGCTTTAGCTTCTGTAGCACATAAAAACTTGATTTAATAAAAGGATTTAAGTGGAGGGAAGTGTCATCCCTAAATGGGCAGAAAAATCTGGCAATTTTTCCAGGGTCATTAACAGGGCCTGTAAGAAGTACTACTGAACAACAGAAAACAATGAAGGAGATCGAAACCAGCTGTTAAAGAATGCAGTCTCTTTTGGATTGCTGGCAAGACAGGCTCTTCTCATTGTGTATCTCCTTACTCTGATGGAATTGCTGAGGACTACTGAAGATCAAAGAGGAGGAATTAAAAAACCCACCAGTAGAAAAACTCAGAACTCAATTATGCATTTCGGCTAGCATTTGCAATTCTGCTGTCCCTAGAGAGAATATGGAAACTCTCAAATTTTCCCATGCTTATGGCCCCACTGAGAAGCTGATTTAGGAACAGAAGACAAACAATCTGCCTGAACTGTGTAACAGTGTTGGGGTACAGAAATAAGTGATATTAATTTTCCAGAATATAAGAACAATTTTTTGATCAGCCAAAGGCAATAGACCAAACAAAAAGTTAGATGTTATTGATAATGAAAGTATGACAGCAGTGTAGATCCAAACCCAGTACAACCAGTGCTGATACTCAGGGCAGATTTCAAAGTCCTGAGGAAAATTGGAGAATTTCTCTGGGAAAAGAAGCAAGACCTTAGACAATGGAAATTCAGAATTCAAAACAGATTAAAAGTGATCTCTAAAATTGCAAGAAAAGTGACCTTAGGGTTTAGTTGCAGATTAAAACTCAGAAGCTGTTTTGAGGATGAGAGCAATCCAATGCTTCCTAAGTGATTCAGGCCCTCACAGGCTATTTTAAATTAAAGACCACAGTCAAATGCTTCCAATTTAGATAACTAAAGCAAAGATGGTGGATTTCTTAAGCTATTAATTTTGTCTTTAAGGAGAGTTATATTGCATCATGTAGGCAGTATTTGCAGTAAAATACTGCACTGAATTATTTCAAACCCAGCCTATACAGTTCCTCTAGTTCCTGGTAGGAATATTCTTTTTGTGATTTGTAGATCTGAGTGGCCACTGGTACATTCAAAATCTCCAACCACAAAATGAAGCAGTGCTCATGCCTTTCCGATAGGGCACATCTCCCATTCTGAAACAGGAAAAATATCTCTACAAAAGCCTCACATCAGCATTGTTTCACCCCTCAACAGACATTAATCTCGGAGCAGCAGCGTTACTGCTCACAGCTACCTGACAGATGGCCAGCAGCTGAGAGGAGAGGCTGTCTCTTGGTAAAGGGATGGTAGCTGCAGGACTGAGAAGTGCCCTGGTGGGATTTATCATCAATAAGGAACTGGTTGGGTGCTGCCAGATCATGACTTTGAGAAGCAATAAAAAGGAGGATTGCAAGAGCAGGCTGTGAATATCCCATTTTGTGCCTATTAGGTAAAATAGGAGAACTTTCCTTTTTGCTGTGAAACTCAGCTGGTAGGGCATGCAGAAGATATTCTAGCCACTAGGAAGTGCATTAGAGGAACAAGGAATGCCTAAAAAGCAGAAGCAATGGCAATTGCTGGTCACTGTGCTGCTTGTGCAGTGATTGGAGAACAAGAGACATTCTGTGGTGTGACAACGTTAGTAGGAGGTGATACAAGAGCAGCAGAAAAGCAGGATACCTGACAGACCTTATAGAAGGTACAATGGCATTCTGGCTAACTACCCTATCTTTGTAGAGCACTGGGGTGGTGTTATTAAAAGGGGAAGTGACTTTATTCTTTCATACAACACGTTTTAATTTGTATGTTCTTATTGGTTTTTTTAAGAGAGGGAGGCTTGTAAATGAAAGAAATATTCAAGGACAGTAAAGAAAGCTCTAAATGATGAAGTCACTACCCATCTAATGTAGCAAGTTGGCTGACTAATAACAGCTGATCAGAAAATTATGGCTGGCAGAGGCCATCCACAAACTGTGAGCTGCAGACTGCTAGAACAATTTAAGCAGAAAAATTATAGGACCAAGTACTGACCTTGAAAGAGAGGTCAGACTCTTCTTTACCTCCTTTTCTAACAGAGTACCTGCATGTTTAGCAATTGCTTTTTTAAAGGACCCTTATAATCATCAGAACCTTGCGCACCATCCACCGATGAAGATAAAACATTGGAGATATGATCTTCCGTGGCAGTCCCCTGTCTGGGAAGATTGTCCTCCCTATCCATTTCTCATGAACAGTAATTGTGCTTAAAATTCAACACACACATACCAACGCTTTATTAAAATGTAGCTGTCTGAGCAGAGCATCAAAAAGCGGCAAAATATAAGGCTGACAAAAGGAAGAGATCCATATCTGAGCCAGTGACAGTAATTGTCAGGTTTAACAAGGATGAAGGGTTATATATTATATTCTTCGTTTGCAAAGAAAGTAATAATCTGTGCTGGTTTTGTTGATCGTGACATTTATGTATTTTTCTAAGTTCTTAAGAGAGTTCTCAGAACCATTTTTTTGTTTGCTTGACAATATAAATTAAATGCCACTGATGTACAGTGTTCTGTGATTTTAACAAGGATGATTTGTTCTTGTATAACTTCATTTTCACATTACAGATTTTGTCACAAGTGTGATGTATCCATATTTGGATACATGCTTCAGTTTAGGAAAGACAACTATAAACATCCAAGCTTTTGCTTTCTGATATTCTTGTATTTGTTTTATCTCGGAGTTACCATCTTCCTGAGGTTTACCCCTACCATACGAAAGTAGACTAAACGCAGCAACATTCTGAAAAATCTGTTACCTGGGGCAGAGGCTTGCTTATGATGTATCAAGTATTAACATAATGAATCTATCTTGCTAAACAAAGACTGGGGCATTCTATTTCAATGAGGAAAAAAAAGCCAAACACCCCTGTTAATTAGACTAGTGTCAAGTGTAAAACTGCTTCAAAGCAAGGAAGTTTTGTTGTTGAAATTGTAGGTTTTTATTTTAAAGGTAGAAGTAGGTTTTCCCACCCTTGCTGACATTCGATAGCATCAAGCACCATGAGTAGGTCCACTGATCCTCCCTGCATTGTTTACTTTGACTGTTCCAGTGCTCTCTGTGTGTCACAAGAACATGCACATAGGCTGGTTCCACAGAGCAGTTGATGCCACACAGGCTTTCATCCCTGCTTGTTCCCCCGGTAACTTGTAGCAGCAGGCAGAGGGCCGGCTGTTTTTCCAAGGTTTCAATTTTCAAGTGTCTGCCTTGTGGTGGTAAATTGATGACACAGGCACAGATGTTTTTGTAACCGTGAAAGGCTTGTGTTTCTAAAGATTTCTTCCGTTTCTTTTTTCCCTTTCTTAGGAACGATCTGAGAAGCAGAAACTTCTGTGAGCAGTTCAATTGCAGCACCTGAAAAATGAGGCACATGCAACACCAGATGGGTTGGACAGTTTCTTAGTTAGCTGTTTCATCTGTTGGTCATCTGCCTGACTTGATATACTTACTGTATCTGCTATTCCTTACTCTTTACTCTCTACATTTTCAGATTTTTACTAACCTTCATGAAATTCTCCTTTTCTGAGACAGGTCAAATTTGTTCATGTGGATTTTTTCCCTATGCATACGTTATAAATCGAAATAAATGCAGTCTTCATGCATCAGTTATATTTACAAATATCCGATACACGCACTTCTTTTAAGCGACTTTAATATGGGACAACACAGCCTTGTGCTGAAATGAGTTTAATGAATCCCAGTAATAGCAACTCAACTTCTCTTAAGAAATTGAAACACATCAGTTCACAAATTTTTCCTCCTACACATTTTGAACATTTACTGTCAGAGCACATATCTGTAAGTCAAAAACAGGTTAAAGGCCAACGCTTTATACTGTCTGTGAATTTGACAAGTCTACTGTTAATTATAATCTTGACATCCTTGGACAACTAAAAAAATGGAATGTGCGGTTGACTGGTAAAAGTCAAGAAATGTTGAATATACAAAACCCTAAATTCACAGATATTTACATCATGATTTCAATAAAAATAGATTCAACTAGGAAGCAAATTGTATTAAGGAAGCTGGAGAAGAAATAAGAATTTGTTAACATTACTCTAGTTGTTTTGTAATCATAACATGGAATTTCAGGAATAATTCACTTCTGACACTGGAAAAGAACTTTCCTGGAGCAAAGATATCTCATCCTATTCTTTCTTTAACTCCAATAGCTTGTCTGCTTTGTACTTAATCCAAAACCAGTGTGAAGGTATAGAATCAACTCTCCCTGAAATAATTTCAGGCCAGGCTCTAAACTGACTACAAAAAAATAATTATAACATAAAATTAGCCCATTTTTAGGAATATATTGCAAATGGCATTTGGCATTTTGTTTCTTAAATGTATGTTTTTCAAGTTTGTGAACCTATTAAATAGAAGTACCGAATTTAGCATATTTTTATACTTAAAACCTGTAAAATAATGCCAAATTATATTGATTTCTTTATTAACTCTACACAACATCTTTCCCAAGCATTGGACTCAAAATAATGGGTGTTATATTAGAGGATTCATTTACCAGTGTATAACCAGTATTGTATATTTAAGTCAGTAAATTTTTGTTTCTCTTTATTTCACTGAGTTATACCAGCATTAAATTGATATAATGTAGCAGTGGATATGGCTCAGAGATTATGCAGAGTTTATTGTGACTTTATGCTAGATAAAAATAAGGGAATCGAAACATTTATATTCAGAAGAAAACAGCTTAACTCTGATAAAATGAAACTCAGCAACTTTACTTTTGTAAGAAAGCATTTGTTCCTTTCAAAAATGCCAAAAAAGTAAATTACACTTAATTAATCAAACTTTGAGTGATTTCCAATTAGTTTCCTACAGTTCTTCTATGACAGCTCTTTCCATTATTACAGAGTGTGAAAACAATAAGCAAAAGAGAATGACAATACATAAAAACCAGGAGAAATTTAAACATTATAACTTCATAAAACACTCTCCTTTTCGTGCTCTGGATGCTTACTTATAAGTTAAAAATAAAAAGCTTGTAAAGTTTAAAATTAAGTTCGTGTATGCAGTCCAAGTAACATCTATTCACAATATCGCTGGCACCTTCCACAGTGACAGGACTGTCCCAGGTAGTTACACAGAGTGCTCCTTTGCACCTGTGACTTATTATAGGATGAGAAAGATAAAACATTTTTCATTTTAACTAAAATATTAATTTCAATTAATAAGCAGAAATAACTAAACAGAAATAACACTTGGATGGAATTCTGTTCTTGTTCTTTTTCATCCTTGTCTTGCTGTTAAAGCAAGTGGAATCAGAAATTGACCCTCAATGTTTTCCTTTCTAGCTAAACCAAGACATTTAATCTGAGAAAACAAAACCAGACAGGAAATAAAAATATGGCTCATAAGTCAGTACTTCCACAAGTGATAACTAAGCTGAAAAGGATAAAGAGATTTGTAATATCAGGCCCATTCTTCCTACTGCATAAACTGAATTTGTAGTTATTCTTTGTAGAATGTCAGCTCTGCCAATGTAGGAGAAACATTTCCAGAGAGAACTATAATTTCTTTCTCTGTGTCAAATGTTATTGGTGTCTCTTACACAAGCAGATCACTGATGCACTCATTTTCAATTGCATCTTCCTGACTATGAGATTTCTCTGTAGATATTTTAACAAGTGCTTCAGCAAATGATGAGGAGAAATCAGTTTATTTTTTTTAAATAGCATAGTGTGCTATTATATTTTCATGCATTTACTTCTTTTTCTAAAAGCCAAGCCAAAGTAATTCTCAGTGGTTCTGACCTGCTTCTCTCTGCTTTTGTTCTTAAAAAAAAAAAAGGCTTAAAATTATATTATCTTGAATATAGATTATTTGCAGAGTATTTCTGATTCTCAATGCTTAGTCATTGCCTCCTTAACCCTTAGCTGATTTTAACAATAGCATCCTTTGCACTGTTGTTCTGGTTCCTCTGTTGGAACAGTTCATTACTATTTGGACTTCACATGGGCTTGCAACCATCTTAACTAAAAGTAGTATCTGGAAATTCAGCTTTATTTTTTACTTTGTTCCTCTTACAGGGAATATTTTATATCACACCCTTATGTGCTGGCAACTTTCAAATCTCTGTGTCATTGACAGCTGCCAAGTCTAGGGAGAAGGCTGCTGAAAACACGTGCATTGTAAGATATGCACAACTTCTTTACTAAGCACAGCTGCTTGCTGAACAGTGTCTTTTCAGGGAGCAGAAGAGAATAACATGGAAAATTAGTCAGGAGAAAATGGACAAGAGAAGTCATGGAGTGGAAACCCACAGTTACCAGACAAAATACTTCACAAAAGATGGAGAGCTGGTAAAATTTCTGGCAAGTTTCTCAGATGGCTAGTAACACAATAATAGTTATCTGCTGCTTTTCTCTGTATTTTCTATCATCTCTCTACTCAAGGATAAACATCAAAATCATAACAATTGAAGTGGTCTAAAACTTTCAGCACTGGAATTTTCCAAAGTTTTCATCTCACCTTAGGATGGGACAGCTTAGGTAGTTCTCCCCAAAGAACAAAAATGCTGTACAGTCACACTATGAACAGGCAAACATAGAGGCAAGAGTAGCAGCATATCCCTCTTGAAAGGTAAGGAGCCCTTTCATATGGGAAACAGAGCAGGTATGGTGAGAGGCAGGAATATGAATGAGTTGAACCTACAAAAATAATCTGATATCTTCAGTGAAAAAAAAAAAAAAAAAAGAGTGATTTGTAAAATATTAGGCTTTGACCATTGTAAAATACACATTCAAGGAAAATACCATTCAGTCTCCAAGCTAAAAATGACATAAAGTCATAGTGGCTGCATTTTACTATAAAATTTGTTTGCACTTCAGTGCAGTGCTTGTTGCAAGGCTGAGGTAGTTCTCTACATTAGTTTTTCCTGCTTGAAAATGGTAAGAAAGGCATATCTGACTAACATAGTAATAAGAATTATGATCAGTCTTAAGGGAAAACCTCTGTAAAGAAACAGAATTTCTGCAAAATTTGTGTGAGCCACTCTTCACACTTTGCACTGGAGATGCTAGGTGCAAATTGGGATCAGACAGTAGTGAGATCAATCCTTCCAATGGTTGCAAGCTGGGAGGAAAAATGTCTGTCTTTTCTCAAGTAAAAAAGTGATAGACAAGAGGAAATGGCCTGAACTGGCTGCAGGGAAGTTTAGTCTGGATATTATGAAAAATTTCAGTACTGAAACAGTCACAGCATTGGAAAAGTCTGCCCAGAGAAGTGATTGAGTCACCATCCCTGGAGATATTTAAAAGATGTGTAGGTATGGCACTTGGGGGCATGGTTTAGGGGTATTTTTGGCAGTGTTAGGTTTATGGATGACCTTGATCTTAAAGGTCTTTTCCAACCTAAATGATTTTATAGTTCTACTCTGATGCTGCCGCTGGTGCACTCGTGAGTGAGTTGGAAACTCCTCAGGCAGAAGAGGGAACAGAGTGATCTGAATTTTCACCTTATGGCTTCAAATCTGACACTGAGGTATTCTTTCATCCAACAGGCAAAATGCCAGAAACAGTTTGGAGATGAAGTCAATAAGTTGTAAGGGTCTATATTTAATTTTTAGCAAAAAATGAGGGCAACTCATACAATACAGGACATAAATGTTTCATCTCTGGGAGACTGTGAATAACACTGGACTTCCTTCTGACCCAGCTATTCCTGCTAGTATCCTCTAGGAAAATCTTTATCTTGAGTTAATCTAATGATGTTATCCTTCTGTTTCATACTTTGCAATACGCTTGCCAAGGATGTTTAAACTGCTCAGAGCTCACATTTAACCACTGTAAGGAGTCACAGACCTTCACAATTAATGGAAAATCTCTCCTTTCCCCAGGAGCTCAGGGATTTGAAGTCGTCACAGTGCAGCTTTTTGGGCCTCCTAGAGTCCCAAAAGGTAGTACTTACCTGCAGTCATCTTAAACAGGATTACAAGTTGACATTATCATGAGGCCTGTTTAGTTTGACATTCTTTCTCCCCTCTCCCTGTCACTGACTCCAAGAAGCGGGGAAGCCCCTTTCGTAAAGTATCTTTATTATGCGAAGCTGTTAAAAAAGTATTTTTGATCAATGGGTTCACCTCTATTAATGAAAATCTGAATTTTTTTAAAGACATAATCCTGAGAACTCTTTTTATATGTAGTATTTTTAGAAAACACACTGTAAAGCAAGGCTTTATCCCTATATTCTGAAAAGAAAACAATTGACCTTTATGCAAGTGTCTGTTGGAGAGCAAACCCATTTGGGAAAACATGATTTTGTGGCCTTCCCAGGTGCCACTGGTCAAGGATGTGCTGAGGAATGTTTTTTCAATAAACAAGCTGACAGCTTCAGGAACTATTTCATTCTCTGACATCTATAACCACAAAACTGGATATAGACTACGCATGTCCTGTGACAAGCAGCTGGGGGAGCTGGGGTTGTTTAGCCTTATCACTATCTAAAACCATCTGAAAGAAGGTTGTGGCCAGGGGGCTGGCCTCTTCTCCCAGGCAACTAGTGACAGAACAAGAAGAAATGGCCTCAAGTTGTTCCAGGAGAGGTTTAGATTCAATATTTGGAAAAATTTCTTCACCAAAAGAGTTATTGGAAGCATTGGAACAGGTTGCTCAGGAAACTGTTGACTCACCATCCCTGGAGGTGTTTAAGGAAAGACTGGACGTGGCACTTAGTGCCATGGTCTAATTGACATGGTAGTGTTTAGTCATAGGTTGCACTCAATGATCCCAGAGGCCTTTTCCAACCTAATTGGGTCTGTGATTCTGTGAAACAGATCAAACATAATTCCTCAGAGAAATTTAAGAAGCAGAAAATACTACTAAACTTCCGATTCCTCTGGAATTTCTAGAAGCCATCACAGAAACAGAAGTGAGCATGAAAGGGACACTCTAAACACCATTGGTCTGAGGAGTTCCTGTAGCTGGTGCTCCAGTAGTCATGTATGGTTTTCAGGGCTAAATACGTAAGATTTATCTAAGTTTACATTCTTACATTTTGAATCCATTTGAGTGGCACAATAGACTTGATAATGTAAAGCAGATCTGAACACTCAAGATTCAGCATGGATTTGACCTAATTATCAAAGTGATTCTGAATCCCTGCAGGCTGGCCAAACTTAGAATCCTAGGAACATGAAGTCCTAGATCTCACCCTCAGCGTGTGTTTAGTAGGGATGGTTTCTTCATTCAGCTAAAAATCCTGTTGAGTTCTCCATCTGACTTAGGAGGCAGACCCTGTGCCACCACATATTTCCATAGGAGTTTAATCAAGTGAAGCAAAACAAATAAAATCAGGACTTTTAGCAATAATCTTTCAAAAGGAAAACTGTTAAGAGACCTAAAGTACTGGAAAATCGCCTTGAAATTCATAGCATTAAGTATGGAAAGAATATTTTAAATCATTTCAATCAGATTTAGAACTACCATGTAGAGGATTTAGTACTCAAATACTAGGTCACTGTATGGTGAGAAACAAAGCATCCAATGGGTCTTTTCACAGGTCTGGAGTCTAAAATGTCCCTCTCCAAAAAAGAAAACTCTGGGCAGGAATGAAACTATTGGATATTTTTGACATACCAACCAAGCTGTAGATGATGAAAAGGAGAAAGAAGAGGGAAAAAAAAAGAAAGATAATGGATTTGGAACAATATGCTAGTCTGTGCTTAGCAGATAATAATGTCAGAAACACTTTTAAAAGAAATCTTTAAAAAGTGAAGTTATTTTTGTTCTGTCCCTCTTTTAGAAAGCACCTAATTCTTTCAATTAATTGGTTTGAATGACAGTTGTAAACTAATGAGCTACAGATGTCCAACTCTATAAGCTGCAGTCAGGAAAACATGGTTTATTTATCAGTTCTTTACAAGGGGAAAGAAAACCCAAAAACTTTTTATCTCTTCTTTTCATTTGTGTTTAGTTCCTTCTAACTTTGCAAAAATCTTTAGCTCCATCTTCAGAGCAGTAATGTGTCTGCACCTTCAAGGCAGAGGCGTCTGAATCTGTTAACATATCACAGTGCTCTGGAACATAACACTGCACAAATGCTTTGAAATAAGGCTAAAAACAAGAGAAAATTTAAACCAAGTGTGAAGCAGAAAACCTTAAACTACAACACCTCCCATGGATTGGTCCTGATTATGGAGGTTGCTTGTGCTAAATTGGTTTGAGGAGTTCTTGTGTAGCCTAAACATATGTTTGAGTAAATACTTGCCTGAACAAGCGTATGTTTTACTAACATGCACCTAAAAGATCACTGAAAAAGTCTTGGCTGGTTTAGGGGGAAAGAATAGGGAATACAGTAAAAAATGCAGTAAAAAATGCTGATGTATTTAACCCGGCAAATTACTGAGCACTGTGCTGAGGGACTTAAACCTGCTGCTGAAAGTTGACACTCAGCTGTTCATAATAGAGGCTGAATATTTAAGAGCCTACCATGTTTGAAAATAGGAAAGCCATCATTTGGCAGAGTTAATGGGCCCAGCTGCATGACAGTTGGATTTTAGAGCGATAAGGCTAAGGAAGCCAGAGGACTACAGAATAAACAAATTCTCAACTGAGGTTATGTTTGCTTTAAATGTCAGTACTTTAAAGGCTTTTCATCACTTGGAAGTGCTAGGTATGCTTTTAGCAATGGGGGTTTTTCCCTCCATCCCACCAGTGCAGCTTCTGTCTGAGATCAGGTAGAGCTATGACCTGTGCTGCTGACAACTTTGCATCTCCCTGAACTGACAGTAAATGTGAGCAAGCTTATTTGCTTTATTGCTGTTTCGGTTACTCAGCTTGCAGTGTTTTCAGCACCCACTTCATGCAAATAACTCTTGCAGCTCAGTGATCTGTTTGGGATCCAGTTTTACTGTAACCACACGGGTGTTGAAGAACAGACTTAAATCCCTACAGGTTTGTTGTAAACATACACATTCAGTTGAATATGCTTCAAGTCCAGCTTTAATAAAACAGAGTTCCTCATCTCAAATTCAGCAAAGAACTACACACTGTAATTAAAAAGCCACTGATATTAAGTACATTCATATTTGCATTGTTTTTTTCAATAAAGACTAATGAAAGCAAATTTAAGTTTTTATAATAGTTTGGAGAACAGTACTTAAGACAATTCAAATTAATCTGGACACATTATGTCCAAGACAAGTGTCCCAAAGCAACCCTTGCAAATTGCCAATTGTTCTCATTTCTACAGAATATAATCGTTTCAGACTTAGGAAGATTCCTGTTGCCCTGGATTTCACCTGTTATCTTTTCATCTCTCCCCCAAAGTCGGGCTGCAAAAAGTATAGCTTTAACACTTATGGAACTTGCTCTTGCTCCCACTGATGCAGGGTTGTGCAAAGCATAGTTGGTTCAGTCAAACATTAAAAGCTGTTAAAACCATAACAAGTTTCAGAGTTACCTAATAAAATCTGCTCCTGAGGTGCCTGTTGCCACTGATCTTTTCTTCATGGGTCACAAACAGCATGTTCAGCTCAGCTGGTGCTTTCTTCTTTACCTGCCAAATGCAAGTCTGCCTATCAATGGAAGGACAGACAAGGCGACTCAGTCTCTCTAATACCAAATAAATAGTTAAAATAGAAAGTGGAGAAGGAATGTGTATGATGTGTCAAAACAGCAGCAGCTCTGGTCCCTCAAATTTATCTCTCTATAGATGCTGGATTGTGCCAGACACTGTAGGGACTACATGAACTCATCCCTAAAAGTTAGCAGTACCCCAACAATGAAAAAAGGCAGGAAACGCGTGTGGGTGTTCTCTCCTCTAGTCAGCAAAAAGATGTTTCCTGAATACGTTCCAAGTAATCTTCTCTGCCAGTTAGTCAGGGAACTGAAGGGTCTTGAGCAGAAGATTGAAGGTCACTTTTCACAGCCCTAAGGGACAAAGTTAGAATAGGAAATACAGCTGCTCTCCCAGTCCTACACTAACATGATGAAAAAGCACAATCTTTTAGGAAAACTGTAATTCGTATGACAGAAGACCTGGCAATATGGGGAAGTTGTAACATAGCCTTCAGACAATTCCCAGCCCTGAAACTGAAGTCAAACCATAGATTGACCTGGCCAGCAGAGCATTTCCCAGGATCTACCCATTCTCATCTCCTGCTAAGACCCTCCACACTGTACTCTAAGTTAAGGTGTGTGTAGTAAGTTAAGGTATAGTAATATTGGCCCTTCAAACATGCCTAGAAACCTGAAATTAAACAACTCTTCCCATATGTAAAATGAAGTAAAGGAAATAAGAGTGATTGAAAAAAGGGTCAGCTAGGCAAATTATTTATGTTCTGTGTACATAAGTGTGATACTCTTAATATTAACTAGACTTTGTAGCTGGATTTATTTCTTAGTCTTGCGTAATGTTTTTTCTTAGTAATTGTCAGTCATTGTTTCTACTTTATTTGTGCTTATTTTTAAGAATGTTCTTTCTAGAAGAAATTCAGTGTTCTCTAGTTCTTAATCTGGTTTTACTTAATCTGAACTGCCAATCTGATTGTGTTAGCATATTGATGTAAAGCAAATGGGACACACAAGTTAGGACTTGCAGCTTGATGGCTGGTGGGTACTAATAGATAAATTTATGGATGTATTAATTCTACTGGGATCTAGTCCATGCCCAGTGCATTACAACTGTCTGCTCATACTCTTCCAATAGCCATTAGAATTTCATGTCAGACATATCATATGGGTGGCTGAAATAAGACAGTTGTTTTACATAGCTGAATACAGTAATTTTAACGTTTTGCTGACTAGTGAATTTTGGTTGGGAGAAACATTCTGTAAGTATTTTAGAGACACAAGGATGTAAATAATGGGGTTCAAATTGCTAAAGAAAATGCTTGTCTGGGACAAACACTGCTAAATACAGCACACCAGGTGTTGGACTCAATGATCATTCCAACTCAGGATTCATACCCTGTGATTCTATGATTTTATGGTTCTATGACTCTATGCAAATTTAGGCACAATCAGACTAATTAAACCAGTCATTTTTATCTTTTTTCCTAGATAACAAATTAAAATAGGGAGCAGAAATTTCATGGTATCCCCTTTCCATATCCTGTGCAATGAACCAGCCTGTGAGCTCTCTTCTACGGAGATGTTTTCATATGGCCTCAAATTTTCACCACTGCAATATCCTGCCTTCTCTAGTACCTAAGATGCATGGCACACAAGCAAAGTCAAAAAAAGGAAAAGCGGTAACTCACTGTCCTGCTGAATTTCACTGCATTTGGGCTCCTGCAGAACTGCGGTCTCTTTCAACACAGTCTTTGGGAATTTGAAAATTAGCTCCAAAATATCAAGTTCCACTGTCAGAGACTATACTGATGATGCAGCTTGGTACAACAGCTTGGTAAGACAGTTCTGAAGAGTATAGAAAATGCTTGTTAGCATTAGAAAATATCAAAATACAAATATTTGTATCTTTCACCCCCTTGATGTTCCAGGATAAAAGCAAAATAAAATCTAACCCTTCAGTGGGTTATTTCTGTTTTGTACCACCACAATTTTTACTTGCATATCAGACAGCATTTGCTCTCTGTCAGTTTGAGTACTTTGAACAGGAGATGCAAATAACTATCCTCATCCATGTACAGAGGAAACAGAAATCAAAATATGTCAATCAATCGTGGAAAATCCATGATGGAAATCACCCTAATAGACAGGAATGGAATATTGGTTTAGAAGAAGAGAGGTTCCCTATTTAGGAAGGCATATTTCCTTTCATTAAAAATCCTTTTAGAAAGTATGTCCTAATTCACTTGTTCAAGGTGACTATGACAATGTTCTGTGTTTAAATAATGCATCTACCTCATAATACATTATCCATACTAAGCACAAAAGGGTGACATTATTTACTATCCACATGTGAGAATAAACTGATTTTACATACACAGCTCTAGTGTCCATTTCCCTGAGGAAAGCTGTAAGCATTCCATGGATTAAATGGTAAACATTAATAGAAGCTAGATAGTGCATAGTTTTATCTATGCTGCTCTTTGACACAGCATAATGTGTATGTATAGAAGATTTTTTCCCTTTTTTTTCCCTTGGTAAGGACATGAAAATGGGTGTTTTTACAAGGGTTCTCAGAACCAGCTTGTTCTACTAAGAAGCAGAAGTTGCAGCAAGTGCATAATTGCTCTTTACCCTGCTGAATTTATCTTTAGAGATTTCACAAAGCTCAGCTTGCCTACAAATGTGGAATTCCTTTTGTTGTTTCCTCTTGTTCTTACATTGCACCATGCATCATTCCATTAGTCCACAGCTTAGTTCTCGTTGACTATCATCATTCTTTTTGTGCTTAATAATGTTTACTAAGGTTTTAGCAGCATTCTTGCGCACAATAACTGTAGCTAACAGATGAAAAACACAGCCATTTCAGTGCAAAACAATTAGCTTACATATCCTTGAGACACTGCTTGTGTTATAAAGTGCAAGTTAAGAAGGAAGAAACCATGCATGTTAATTGGAAATAAACAAAAAAACACATTACTGGCATGTATTCAGATGCAGCAAAATAGAGCACTTAAGCACTGCAATTAATAGGTTCACTTCACAGGGAATATTTTAGTGCTTTACAGTCTTGCTTTAGAGGTCTGCATAAGTAATTCTGATCATCACACGTAATTCAGGATACTCTTGTAGTACCCAAGAGACTGACAGAATATGTATATACCCCTTTCTTCCTCATTGTACCCAAGCTTCCTAGAACATCCCTGTTCTCTGCATCCATGCAGGCAGTCTTCCAAGGAAGCCAGCAGTATGTGGCTGTGCATCACTAGGATTTGTCCAGTACCAAGCTGTCTTTGAAGTCTAGTAGAAAATCTTTCCAGAAGAGTCAAAGCTCTTTTCTGCAGAAATACAGAACAAATCCAGGAGGCACAAAGTCATTCATGTGGCCAGAAAGTGTTGCTTGTGAACCCAGAGGAGGCTGGAAGCGTGACAAGCTGCTGCCACCTGCTGCTGGTTCATTTTCAGCCACCGAAGCTCCAGCAAACCAAATTCACAGCAGCCAGCAGAAATTGCAGATCACCTCTTTCTTTAGGGGAAAAGAGAAGAAACAACCTGCTATATTTATCCCAAGAGTAGGAAAGCACTGATTAGACCTAGGGCACCAGTGCCAGTGCTGTGGTTGCTAGCATTCAGTACCTTGGCTTTTCTACCCTGCAATTGCCACTCTGTCAGGAACTCATATGTGTGACCTTGAGAAAGCAAATTAAGCTTTTTAATGCTATTTTCCAAACAGGGAAATAAAATTTCTGAGGTTCTTTCAAGTTTTTCTAAAGATGATGAATATATTCATGTGGTTGTTTAGGAGTCTTCTTTTTATTAATATCTTTACATCTTAATTATTTCAGAAGGCTAATAAAGCTCCCATTGTAATAAAATTTTCAGGCTTTATTAATAAGCAAGAATTAATATTGAACTGTAAGACAGTTAGTCTGCTCCAGTTGTATATATAATAGGGGAAAAGAAGGAGAACAGCCTGGATTAACAGGGTGAGGTTAGATAATATAATGTTTTTGTGAAGGTTTACAGTCATGCATTGTATGTGGGTCTGTGTAGTTGTCAGTGAGGTCACGAAAAAAATTACAGGGTGTATCTGGAGATACATTGTGATTTTTAAATAAGTCGGCAATCACTGAATTTCAAATCAAACTCAAAGCTCAAGTTGCCCTGCTGCATGTTTACTAATAGGTGCCGATTCATGAAGCCCCACAGTCTCCTAGAGGCAATAAAATGAGTATAATATATGCTAGCCAGATAGCTAAGAGCTCTGAGTATTTTTGCTACCTGCGGGTATCACATACTTTTGAAGGAAATCCTACCCTGCTGGTGACACTGTAATGCAAACTGTCCTGGTCCCACTGCCAAGTGTAGAAGAGTGAGCTGCAGAACTGGAACAGGCAGCAGGTGATTTTCTGTGATCAAGAGGGGTGTCTCCTTGAGGGGGACTATGATGGCCCTGGATGAAGATGAAAGGAACTGGTTCCCAAGCTGGCAGGTCTCTCAGGGGCACGAGCAAAATCCTGGAGCTCTCAATGTTGGGGATGGCTTGGAGCCTGATCACAGAATCATAGAATCATTAAGGTTGAGAAATACTTTCTAGCATCATAGAGTCCAACCATTAACACAGCACCGCTATATTCACCACTATACTCATATCCCCAAGTGTCACATCCGCATGTATTTTGAACACTTGACTCTACCACTTCCCAGAGCAGCCTGTTTCATTGCCTGACCACCCTTCCAGTGAAGAAATTCTTCCTAGTACCTAATCTAAACCTGCCCTACTGCAACTTGAGGCCATTTGCCTCTTGTATTGAGGGGCCCAGAACTGAACACATTTGTATTGGGTCTAGCTGGGGTGAAGTTAATTTTCCCCACAGCAGCCCTCACAGTGCTGTGCTTGGCATTGGCAGCTATAAAGGTGTTGATGACACACTGGTGTTTTGGGTACTGCTGAGCAGGGCTGGCACAGCATTGGTGATGTCTCCAACATTCTGCCCTTCCATCAGGGCAAGGGTGGGGGCAAGATCTTGGGAGGGGACACCACTAGGCCAGCTGACCCAAACTGGCCGAAGGGATATTCCATACCATGTGACATCTGCGCAGATATAAAAGTTAAGAAAAGGGAGGAGAAAGGGGGAGCATTAGTTTTTGTGTTCATCTTGTAGAGCAACTACTAGGTGTCCTGAATCTCTGCTTCCCAGGAAGTGGCAGAACATCACCCACTGATGGGAATTAGAGAATAAAACCTCTAGTTCCTTCCTTAGCTTGCATGTGTGCAACTTTTCATTTTTGCTTTAGGAAACTGCCTTATGTAGACCTACAAATTTTTTACGTTTGCATTTTCTTCTCCTGTCTTGCTGAGGAGGGGGAGTGTTAGAGCAGCTTGGTGGCACCTGGTGTCCACCCAAGGTCAACTCACCGCAACAGTATTTGAGGTGTGGTTTCACCTGTGCTGACAATCACTGCCCGGGTCCTTCTGGCCACACTATTGCTGATACAGGCCAGGATGCCATTGGCCTTCTTGGTCACTTGGACACACTCTGGCTCATGTTCAGAGCTGGGTATTGACAGCACTCCCAGATCCTTTTCTGATGGGCAGCTTTACATTTACTCTTCCCAAAGCCTGGAGCAATGCATGGGGTTGCTGTGACCCAAGGGCAGGACCCAATATTGACTTTGTTGAACCTCACATCATTGGCCTCAACCCATGAACTCAGCCTGCCCAGATGCCTCTGCAGAGCCTTCCTATCCTACAGACGATCAACACTTCCTTCCAGCTTGGTGTATTCTGCAAACTTACTGAGGGTGCACTTGATCCCCTTGTCCAGATCATTGAAAAAATATTAAACAGGACTGGACCCTGGAGAACACCATATGTGACCCGCAAACACCTGCATTTAATTCGATTCATCATCACTTTCTGGATCCCTCCATCCAGACAGTATTTACCCAGGGAACAGTGCACCCATCCTAGCCATGATCAGCTTGAACACTCTGGCTTTTATTTAGTTATGCTTCTGAAGGCTGCACACGGTCACTACAAGGCAAGTATTCTTCTGATCTGAAAAAAAGACCAAAATAAACATGAATTATAATAATTTTGTCTACACATTGTCCACACATTTTTAATCATTATTTCAAACCCAAATGTTTCTAAGGTCAGGACCATTGGAAGATGCTCATATACATGTCTGTTATACATAAAACAAACTGCACATACAAGACATTCAGTGACTGCTTATACGTGTGATTTCTTTATTGGTTTAGGCAAATGAGCAAGTTGGACCATGCAGTGAGCACTCAATAGCATTGGAGAAATCACCCTGGGGATAAACTGCCCACTGGCAATGTGCAATGTGCAGCTACTCCAGGGAGCTGAGTTTCTTGTTTCCCATCTCTATATCAAAAAACAAGGCCTGTGCCTCCATTGCTCCTTTCATTGCTTCAATTCTCAGATACTCAGATACAAAATTGTATTTGAATGGTGGTATTTCTCTCATGTGTCTTTTGTTTCACTGTAATCAAAAGGAATACATGGAAGTTTCTGTCTGTGATAATCTTGTCTTGGAGCTTCTTGGCTTTTCAGATCAAAATTAACTCCAGGAAATCCTAGGGACATTAATGGTGTAGCATCAAACCCTGACACTGTTCAAGGATGAGTTATACATTTCTCAGTATGACAAATTCTGCTGAAACTGACTTCTTCTTACTTCCTTAAAAAATTATGAGTTTATTTTAAGAAGAAAAAAAAAAAAAACAAAAAAAAAACCAAAACATGTTCTTCTTCTTTCTACTGTGAAAGAAG
The DNA here is from genome assembly GCA_013397055.1 of Pachycephala philippinensis. Taxonomy (NCBI): domain Eukaryota; kingdom Metazoa; phylum Chordata; class Aves; order Passeriformes; genus Pachycephala; species Pachycephala philippinensis. The sequence continues at coordinate 25,698 of VWZT01009467.1, read as the reverse complement.
GGTAATTCATCCCCTATGTACAAACAAGTGATAGCAGTACATCTTTACTTTCAGTCAGGAAAGTTTCCATTAGTCAGCTCAGTAAAACAAGCTAGAAATTTTATCTTTATTTGAAGAACAGCTGGGGTGTGAAGAAATTCTTGATGCTGGTTTTAATAAGGGTTTTTGTTATCTATCATTGTTGGCCTGACTGCAAAAGGAAAACCTTATCCAAGATCTCATTAATATAGAGATTTTTAAATTAGGACAAGCTTATTAATTTTTAATGTTTGAATGTACGCCAAAGTATTTTTCCTTTCAGCTTGGAGCACAAACACAAAAAATAAGAGAGAGAGGCTCCTTCTCTTTTCTGGACTAAGGCATAGCTACTCTCTGCTGTCAGTTCCCTTCCTTACCTTGAATGAGTCACTTGATTTTTCAGTACACATGTTTATGCAAGAAAGAGACAAGCCTGCATCAGTTTGCACATAAATCTCTCTGAGCACTAAATAAATATTCAAGATTCCCTGGTTAATCTGTGAAATGTTCCAAGGCCTGTTCATGTGATACTTTCACCTCAGCTGAATATCAATAAAAACCAGAAATTCTGAGAAAATATAATCCTTTGAGATTTTCATGGAAACTGGTACTCACATGCCCAAATGACTTGTAGAGTAGTCAGCTAAGACAATGATATATCTCTAGTTTCTCACTTGTAATCCTATTATGGTATAGTTAGAATAGCTCGTGTCCTCAACTTGTAGGTCCACAGAAGAACATATTTGTCTGCTCCCTCTGGAGTTGGAAACTGTACTTTCCAGAGGGAAGGTATACACATACCAGTCGTTGGAAGGTTGTGCTGGGTCTCGTTTCTTATTTTTCCTTTCTTCTTTCCAGAAATCTTACTGATAATGTTGTGATACAGATTTTTTCATTTCTGTTCCCATTACGAATATAAAGATCCCAATTCATGAGAGGGGCAGCAGAACAGGATGTAGTATTGACATTAGGCTAGCCTACTGCAGGATAGGTAAAGATCTCTGGACAGTTGCAGATGGGTAGATTAATTGGAGTAAATCAGATACCACCTCCTTCTATTCGAGTCCTATCACAATGCTTTACCACACAATCAGTCACTGAGGTTGAATGGCACATCTGGAAATGGTCTAGTGAAACCCCTCTGCTCAGAGCAGGGTCACCAAGACCAGGTTGCTCAGGGCCATGTCCACTTGGGTTTTGAACTGCTAAAGGATGGAAAACAGTTTTGTTCAGTGTTGAACCACCCACACAGTTTAGATTTTTTCCTTATGCTTAAGTTGGAATTTTCATAAATTATTTTGTGTTTATTGTTTCTCTTGTTCTGTCACTTATTCTGTCTAGTTTCATCCTTTTTTACCACTTCTCACATCAGGTTCCAGCTCGCTCAGTCTTTTCTCGTACAACACATTTTTAGTGCCTGAATCATCTTTCTGACCCTTTTCTAACTTTCTCCAGTACATCCATGTCTTGTTGCACTGGACCCAGACTCCAGATGTGTCTCACTGGTGCTGTGTAGAAGGGGAGACTCACCTCCCTTGACCTATTGGCAACAATTTTCCTATCACAGGCCAGGGCACTATTGAAATCCTTTACACCATGGGTAATAAATATAGCATGGGTAAAAAAAATAGCTTGCTCATGTTTAACTTTGTGTCCACCAGGACACCCAGGTCCTCTCCTGCCAAGCTGCTTTTCAGTCACTCTGTCCAAACCTGTACTGTTGCATGAGGCTGTTCCCTCAGGAACAGGACTGGGCATTTTCTTTAGTTGAACTTCACGAGGCTTCTCTCAGCTCGTTTCTCCAGACTGTCAGTGTTCCTCTGAGTGGCAACATAGCTGTAGTGCATCAGTCACTGGCTGCTCCAAAGTTTCATATCATCTACAAACATACCAAAGCTGCCTTCAGTCCCATTGTACAGGCAGTTAATGACGCTGTTAAATAATACTGGTCCCAGCATCAGCCCCTGGAGTACACCACTGCAGACAAATCTCCAGCTGGAGGTCTTGTGACTGATAACAATCCTCTGAGCTTGGCAGGTCAGGCAGTTCTCAGCCCATCTGGTGGTCCACTTATCTAGTATTTTTCTCAGTTTGTCCATGGAGAACCTTTGAGAGACAGTGTCTTACAAAAGCTGAGATAGATGACGCCAACTTATTACTTAATTGTTTCAGTGTACTACGTTTGAAATACAAAAAATATATGAGATGCCAAAGGGAAAAACATAATAAAATATCTTGAATTGAGATGCATGACCTTTCTTATATTTGTTCACTCCAACACAGAGTGTGTTTTGGGATAGTCCAACTAGCTTTACTGGTATGCAAGGAATTTGCCTGATTACAACAGATGAAAAATATTGCTTAGGCAATTGGAAGTGAGAGCTGTCAAGGTCACAGTGCTGATTATGGAATGCTTTTCAATGTCTCTCTCCTTATGTGCTAAGTTGCTATAGTGATTATCCATCTGCTTTTACAGCAACTTCATAAACATCAAGGAAAACTAATCCATTTGCCTGTAATATTCATTCTGAATATTAAACTGTTATATGAAATGGGGTGATACTTGACACTTCTAGTTCATTAAAGGTTTCCCTGGACAGATCTAAAATGATATTACAGGGCATTTTTGAGCTGTAGGCAAAAGGTTTTCAAACCTGATAAGCAAAGTAAGGAAATTACCCATGTAAACAAGAACAGCAACTTGTACTGATAAATCTTATAAGAATTTCTGAATGAAATTGTAGTCTGTAGTACATATACAGCCAAAGGAAACACCACAGTGTTTATTTTCTTCGTGGTAAGGGTGCTATCATAGTATAGTATCAATGTAAAATTTGAGGATCATGTCTCTGTGCTAATTTAGTTAAGCAGCTCTGCATTTTGGGGCCTGCCATCTATTAACCACATAAAAGGTGTAGCAACCTAGAAGATCCTGTAGTTCCGATATGTTTTAGTGGACAGGGTTATTTTTTCCCTTACCCTGTTGTGTTTCCATTCCCTTTATTTTTAACAAAGTATTGACAATAAAATAATAACTTTCTCAAGCTCTTGCAGAGCACTTTAGTCAGCAGATATCCATAGAGTTTGCAAGCAAACACCTCTCTGTTGTTGCAAACACAGTAAGGTAGATCCCCGAATTATGTTTAATTTCATGGCATATATGTAAGGTTTACTAGATAGTCATGCAGATAAAAATTTTATTTGTTTCTTTTAGAATATTGGCAGACTTCCTTTTAGTTCCTACTAGTTATATATTTTAACTTGAAATTACTTTTCATAGGACTTTGGAAATAATAGCTAAGATTTTCAGATAACTCTTAGAAAAATAAATCATGCTGTGATACATAATTTCAATCACAAAGAGACTTTCTGGGTTGTGTTGTGGCTTCTTGCACAGCAGGGTAAATTTCCAGAACTGGAGATCCTGAACATCCCTGTGATGCAATGAATAAATAATAGTGCCTGATCCAAAACCAATTAAAAGCAACTCAGCTTTAAGTCATGCTTAAGCAGAGATGATAAATTGGGAAGAGATCTTAGCATCTTGCAAAATATCCAGCTGTTAGATCTTGATAAATATATTTCTTCCTAGCCAGGCATTTCATAGCTTATAGGTTCACTTCAAGCTCTTTAAAATATTGACAAGGGACGTCTCAAAAAGCAAATAACTTCTCCCAGTCCCTAAAATGAAAGGGAAAAGGAACCAGACTCTCTTTTTGGCAAGTTGACAACAGCAACTTGATATTTTGCAGCCTACTCTGAGGAATGTAAAACTACTGAAAATGTTTAAAACTGTACATCTTCCCCTGATGCAGGAATGCGTCCACAGTGGAACTACGTAAAACTGGATGATGTTAATTTATTAGAACACTTAAAATACTAAAAATATGATGATCTTTTCTTACAGCTAAAGGCTTTTTAAGAAGAGCTTTAAACCACTCAAGTAATTTGAATTTTTACATCACACAGCAAGAACCCCATCAGAACCAGGACAGTATAATGAAAGGACATATGTATGTAAGAGCAAATCTAAAAAGTGATTCCATTTAGGGGGAAATTGTGGAACCTAAGGTCATGTTCACCTTTTTCTTTAAGCAGTACTGAAAACAGAAGTAGAAATGAGACAGAAATGTCAGACCTTCTTACTTACCCAATCAATCCCTTCTTTATTAAACTAAAAAAAAAAANTTATTAAATAAAAAAAAAAAAAAAAAAAAAAAGACAGTGAGAATGCACCCAGAGAAATAAATAAGGTGGTGTAAATGATGTTGTGTGGTGTTTGCATGTTAGGGAGTAGGCAACTGGCATACAGAACAGCAGAATACTTGGACATACTTGGACAAGGATCCTACGTACAAGACTGTGGATTTGTTTATGATAGATGGTCTAAGGGGTGATAAACCCAGGAATGTGTAGCCATCTAGCAAAGACAGCTAAGTGTTCATGTTCTAACAGTAGCACAAAGAAGATGCTTGCAGGAGATAGGAAGAAGGAGAGTAAGGGAAGAAGGGCTCTTAATAGCTCTCTAGCTTGTGTGACATCTGGAGAAGCATCTAGAGGCCCAGTAGAGAGAATATTTAGAAATAAGTGCAAAGAGGTTAGAAAATCAGAGACCCAAGTGTCAGAACTGAGTTTTGTGATGCCTACATATGCCTGCTCGGGAATGATCTCAACCAAGTCCTATAATGAAACATACAATTGGCATATGATGTATTTTTTTATTCACTGAGTTTGCTAACTGAAAAGCACTACAAGCCAAAGATGGTCTAGATGACCTGCAGTTTACCTGGGCACAGACTTACATGTTTTCTTCAGATAGAAATTGAGTAAACTTAACAGCTTAACAATAGGACTCAATGGAGCAACTAAGCTCTCTTCAGGCAGGTGATAGACAGATACAGTTATTGGGATAGATAACTGGGAAGGAAACTTCCTTATAACCATTCCATGGCAACTCTTTTCTCCAGAGAATCACTATGGAAGAATATCCATCCTGTTATTCTAGAAATAGGTATTTACTAACCCATCCTGTAATTCAGAAATTTCAAGCAGCGACTAAGAGACAGTGGCTTATCCTTCTCATTTAGGAAGAAAGATAAAGATTAAATGAACCTATCTCAGAAAGTCTAACTAATTTTCTGGGTTTGGCTCTCTTTGTAGATTGAAGAAACCCCCTAAGGCAAGTAAGAAAAAAAGCAAAATTGTCTTTTTGGGTTCACACTGGAAATGTGAGTATTACACAGGAAAAATTCCCCAGACACAGATCAGAAAACATGGTTTGTTATTTTTTTTTCCTATCCATATGAAGGAAGTGGGTTTTTATGCCTCGGTGCTTTGTTGTGGGTTGTTACACTCCTGAGCTGTACTACAGGCACAGCTGTTGCCAGTAAACAGCCTGAGCCTCAGTCTCACAGTCAGATGAATACCATTAAACTCTTACTTTTCACACAGTTTGCAAGCTCCTTGCATTTCATGTTCATGAAAATAACAGGTATTTGTAGGTACCTGGCTCTTCAAAAGGCTATTTGAATTTACAAACATGTGCAGTTTAATTCGCAAAGAGTTAGATGGTTACAAATATGCTTTAAGTTATAAAATCTACCTCTGAAGATTAACTATATTAGGTAAATAAAAGATGATAGAGGTTTGTATTGGCAGGAATAATGCATGGAGGGGTGTGAACTTTAATGGCTTTAAGAGCATGCAGGCCTCAGATACATTGATGAGTGGAAGGCTGTGAGTTCACTTGCACTGGAGAAGAGAATCTAACTCGTTGTGCTTTAACTCCAGCCAGCAGCCAAACCCCACACAGCCATTTGCTCACTGCCCCCCCTCAGCGGGGTCAGGGAGAGAATCAGAAGGATAAAAGATAAAAAAACTCATGTGTGGAATTAAAGACAGCTTAATAGGGAAAGTAAAAGCCACACATGCAAGCAAATCAAAGCAAGGAATTAATTCACTTCTTCCCATGGGCAGGCAGCTGTTCAGCCATATCTGGGAGAGCAGGGCCCCATCACACATAATGGTTACTTGGGAACACAAACACCATCACTCCAAACAACCTTCTACCTCTTCCTTTCCCCCACTTCATATACTGAGCATGATGTCAGATAGTCTGGAACATCCCTTTGGTCATCTGGAGTCAGCTGTCCTGGCTGTGTCTCCTCCCAACACCACAAGCACTCCCAGCCCCTTCAGCAGTGTGGCAGAAAAGGCCTTGGCTCTGTGTAAGCCCTGCTCAGCAATAACAAAAACATCTCTACATTATCAACCCTGTGTTCAGCACAAATCCAAAACACAGCCCCATACCAGCCATTGTGAAGACATTAACTCTACCCCAGCCAAAACCAGCACACATATTAGCACCACAGACACATGCACTGTTGCTGCTGACAGAGACAAGCTGTTTCCACTGTATTGACCCTTTCAAGAAGTGTAGGCTTAACATCTCATCTGCTGGTCCCTAAAATATTAAGACTTTGTGGGAAAATATGTCATAGAGAAAAATCCATCGATATTGCTTTCCCTGAAACTATCACCCTGCCTGGAAGTAAGAGCCACTTTAAACTCAGCAGTGGTGAGCCTGTGAGAGCCCAGCTGTGTCAGCACATGGCCCCAGGGGCCTCAGCAGCACACCTTAGGGCAGGGAGCAATCCAGCAGAATGACTTTGAATCGCAAGAGGAGCTAACACTGTCTGTCTGGTATGGTCCTGTTTAGCTGCAAGGATGTCAGGGGCCATTGACACCAATTTTGTGGGCTTTGATGTCCTTTCACAGACAAGACCAGATGAGCAACAGCTCACATCACAGTTCCTGTATAGAACAGAAAGCAAGCAATGCAAGCGTATCAGCTTATCCCATTTATAGTGAATCCAGAAGAGGGACTTTTTCAGCTTCCTAACAAAGCGAGTGAGAAGCTGAATGATATGCAACATTGTTTACAAAAACAAATAATTGGTCTATTGCAATGAATTTGGTACTTCTTTGATGCCTAGCTGTATTTCTGCAGTGGAAAGATGAACAAATTACACTATTCAGCTGACAACATTGAGTTTGGCCAGGTCATCTCCCCAAAATCTCTCTGGTACACAAAGGAGAGACAAACACTTTTCCTAGCAACAAGAGAGTATCAAAATCTATTTTGTTCTCTGAATTGCCTCTGGGAGTGTTGTGGGTTGACCCTGGCTGGGTGCCAGGTGCCCACTCAGTCGCTCTATCACTCCCTTTTCCCCTGGGACAGGGGAGAGAATAGGATGGAGGGGAAAAAAAAAAACAACAAAACAGGGTGAGATAAGGCAGTTTTATTACAGTGAAAAAGAAAGAAACAAGTGGAGATCTGCGTGCACAAGAGCTAAAGAGAAAAAGATATCAGTTTCTACTTCCCATCAGCAGCGATGTTCAGACACTACTTGGGAAGCAGGGCTTCAGCATGCGTAATGGTTCCTCCTCGCTTCCTTAGATTATATTTCTGAGCTGACATCATATGGTATGGAATATCCCTTTGGCTGGTTTGGGTCAGATGGCTTGCTTGTGTCCCCTCCCAGGATCTCACCCACTCCCATCCCCTTTGGTGGGGGAAGGAATCAGAGGGAGAGCATTGCTCGGCAGTAGCCAAAACACTGGTCTGTTATCAACACCCGTCCAGCTACCAATGCAAACATAGCACTGTAAGGGCTGTGAGTTTTACCTCAGTCAGACTCAATACAGGGAGACACTCATTTTAAGTCTGGTTGCTCAAATTTGGTGGTCTTGGTCATTGAATCATAGACTCATTAGGGATGGAAAAATCTCCAAGATCATCATCAAGTTTGCCCTTTGACCAAATACCACTGTGCCCACTAGACCATACCACAGAGTGTCACGTCTATTCTTTTTTTCAACTTCATTCACTTCCATGGATGAACATTCACTTCCATGGATGGTGAATCCATCCTTTCCCTGGGGACCCCATTCCAATCCTCAACCTCTCTTTCAGTGATGAAATTTTTTGACCCTGGTGCAACTTGAGTCCATTTACCCTTGTCCTATCATTACTTGCCTGGGAAAATAGGCTGACCCTTTATGATCTCTAAATTTCACTTAAAATCGGACATCATCTCAGTGAATACCCGCTGGTATGTTTGTCACCTGTTTTTGGTTAACTCCCTTCCAAAAGACTAGCATCAATGATGTACACTGAGTTAAGGCCTGATCCTAGAATCCTGGCAGTCAATTCCATGTTCAAAAAAACGGGAAGGATGGACTTTCATGATGGCAGTCTAAGCAAGGAAGTCTCTTTTTCTGCAGTCCCCAGCTGTCAGGATGCCAGTCACCAAAGGAACACAGCAGAAAATGTTGAAATTGTGTCTCCTAACCTGGCAGGTATTCGCTTGAAACCAGACATATTCTACTGTCAATCACACTGTTTAAAAGATCTTTTTTTAAATCAGTGCTGCTAACTCACCTTTCCTGCAAGGTCACTTTCTATAAATTGTTAAATATTTTAAGAATGCTATATTTTAGATTGAGCAAAAAAGGAAATGTTTGCCATTTGCTTTGCATGGAACACAGAAATACTGTTGGGTTCACAGTCTTACCTGGAGTTAAGCTCATGAGTCACACATGACAAGGCTTTGCTAAATTTCTCAGGGGCTGACTAGGAGGCTTTTTGGGCTGCAGGTGTTCTGGACCATAAGTAGAAATAGCTAGGGACTGATGAGAACTACTAAGCTTGAAGGCTGCAGACAGAGGGCAAGTCAGCACAGAATTACTGCTTCTTTTGTGTAGGGTTTGAAATAGTCGTCTCTATCCCCAGGGCCTCTAGTCACTGGCTGTACGTGTAGCCTGTGTACAGACCTGAAGCTAACAAAGCATTTAAGCATGTTGTCAGAGAAGGTTGAGACTGCACATAATTCACAGCTGATGACAGCATAAAAAAAGTTACTTGCAGACTCAACCTGCAATACTGACAGTCTGAGCCAAGAGGGTCAAAGAGGGGATTACTTTAATCAGATTCAAGTTATTCACCTTTTCTCCTCTGCTGTTACTAAGCAGTGAAGTTGGTAGTCAGGTAGATTTCAAAGAATATAAATGAGTCAGCAGTTCCATGTTAGGACTGCTTTCAAGTGAATCTTCTTTCTTACTAGCATTGCCATTTTCCCAGAGCTTTCTGTGGGATGTTATTAGTTATTACCTTTTTTTTTTTTTTTTTTTTGAATACTCTAGAATCATCTAAGCAGAGAAACTAAGGGCTGTTTGCTCTGTCACAGATAAGGTGAATGGAGAAAAGCATCCCACACTAAGGGTCTGTGCTTTTGTCCAGCTGCTAGTAGAAAAATCCAAAGATCCCCCCAAACAATAAAAATTAAGATTGAAAATACCCCAATAGTACTACATTTGTGTTCCCTGCTCTATCCCAGATTTTCAAACTAATCTCAGCAAGTGACTGAGCCTAGATACTTTAAAGTGCTCATAGGTATCCAATTCACACAAATTTCAGCAGTAGTCTTTCACTGCTTTGCGGTTCTGGGATTTAGCTTCTCTATACTTTACATCTTCATTTGTGAAACGGAATAAAGACAATTGAGTTTCCACTGCAGCCTCTCCTTCCCAGCACGGCATTAGGAGGCAGAACAGTGCAAAACTAGTTAGCTGCTCCTCTTCAGCAGAGGAAACTTCCCTGGCCTCGGTCCCTTCCCAGCCTAACCTACCCTTCCACCAAAACACTTAAACAACATATCCAAGTATTTTTCTAAATCATAGTCTCTGGTACAAATTAGGAGGAGCAGCTTTCATTACCTTCTTCAGACTCCCGAGAAAAACAAGAGGCAATACCAAGAAGAAGTGACTCAAATGAGGAGACAAGTAATCAATACCACACAGTCCCAGATTATTCCCATCTGAAATTAATACTCATGGCAATCACTTGAAAGCAGAGAATCTGGAGGTTGAAGCAGTGGTAGGGAAAGAGGAGAGAGTATATTTCTATCTTTGAGATCATGGAATGCAGCAACACAGAAGATGAGGAAGCTTAATTTGCAAATAAAAAATAATAATGTGACTGCAAGTAAACTGTACATTTATCAGCACTGTGCATCTCTACAGCAGAACTTTGTGCCTTTAGTCACTGAGGTTTTTTCTACATTTGACAATGACATACAACTACTGGGTAAAACCCTTAAGTACTGTTTTCTAAATCTATATTTATATTGGGACAGATAATTTATCTTTTTGACAATATTAATCGCCCAAAATATAATCTGTAAATTAAAAGTTGTATAATATTGTTACCCAGAAATACTCCGTCCAGCTGAGAACATTTGTTTTCTGTGTTGCTCTTCTAGTAGAAAAAAAGTTATTATCTTATTCACTTAACTATATCTGCATTAATTATGTCATAATTTTGCTGTAAGCTTCTCAGGCTTCTGTAAATTAAATGAAAGAGTTGACTCCTTGAGAGCCTCTTCAGATTCTATGTTTTGAAGATTAATATATATTGCAAACTGTTAGAATATACAGACATTTTAAAGTCTAAAAGTCTTTACTAAGCTGGACAAAACAATCCCATAAAAAAGCACGTAGCTTAAAGCTCCTGAGTAGCTCTGCTAATTTACATTGTCATGGGCCACTTGCACACCAAGGGCCTGGTATAAACTGTTTCAGTAATACACCGTAGATGCTGTTGTTGTTTTGCACAGATTCTCCATTTTCTCCATTTCTGCCACCAAAGAAAATGTTCTGTAGTTGGATCCAAGAAACGACCACCTGTTGCCCTAGAGCAGTCAGCCACTGCAGGTTCCTTCCTAGACATCTGTAATTCTACCAAAATCCATGAAAATATCAATGGGAAAGGAAAATAATTACTTAAATTTTCAAGCTCCTACCTTATCTCCAGAATCACCTGGTAGAAACCTTGAAAGACTTTCCTTTAAGCATTTAAAGAAAAAAAAGACAAGAGACAAAAAGAAAACACGCCCCTTAAAAAAACTCCACTGTATTAACATTCTCCAAATCAGTTAGAATTTTATATGTAGCTGCACTGTAGAATTTGATGTCTTTGTAAACCTAATTGCAAATTACATTACAGAGAGAAAGTATGATTCACTGTAATCCTCAGGCCTGTTGAACTAGATAAATCCTGATTACTTTAAATTCTTTCTTTTTTTTTTTTTTTCATTTTAATAGTAATTTTTGGCTGACAGATATCAAAGCCCTCTGAAAATTTTGCAAAATAAGAATTATCTCTACCTCATATAATATGTTATGCCTATAGGCTAAAAATTTCTATCAAGTGCCATGTAAGGTAACACATTCTATTTTTCTGTATTTTTAAAGTACCAGCCTCTGTTTTCAGATAATTTACTATCAATATGGACATATTAATTCTCTAGCACAAGGAATTGGTTAGCACTGGAAAATACTTTTCATTAAATCAGTTCTTTTTAATTTTTAACGCATTAGATACATAATTTGGGGTGCTTCTGTAGAACAAAATAGTATCTCTGCTTTTCAGATCCCGTTCAAGGACCAAGTAGGAAACAAATCAATAAAAGCCAGGTTTCATTTGTTTTTCTACTGAGAAAGTGAGGTGGTGCTTTTCAGATACATTCACATCTGTATATGTTCACATGTATATGTATGTATATCACATATACATATCACACACATATATGTTACATCTATATAACATATAGATGTATTCACATATTCAGCTCCATCTCAAGTTTTTCAAAGTTCAGTATCTGATTTTAAAAGATATTTTTGACTTTGTTTCTGGTGTTTTGCCAGCAACTGACAAATGCATGATCTTCATGTTCTGCAAGTTTTCTCTAGGTTCACAGAAGTCAACAGAATTTTTTCAGCCATGAAGGCTGTGTCAGATTTCAGAGTTTGGTAAAAAAAGCCTCTCTAAAAAACTTAGGTCTCTTTTTCCATTCAAAGTTTTGTCCTTCTGTAAAAGCTGCAAAAGAAGATATTCTCCATTAAAAGCCTAAGCAGACCAATATTTGAATCCTTAGAAGACCATAAAACGTGAATGGTGCTAATACCTTTCCATCACTACTCTTGTGCATTTTTGACAGAGCTTGCTGAATGAGATATGAAGGCCCTCTCCCCAGTAATCCCAATACTATATTTTCATAGCATGCTCTACAGATGAGAAATTAAGCTCAGCAGTCTCTCTGAAGTTCACAAGATATGTTTCAAAGAACTGAAAGCATATCTCAACCAGATTGTTGAGAAACAATTTCAAAGCTACCTGTACCTGTCAATTTTTTCCCCCTTTTAAATCACTTCTTTCTTCATTTTGTACAATAAACAAATAGTAAATGTCTATTTCATTAATTACCTACATTAGGTTTGATGAAATCAGTAATCATTGTACTCTGTTTTTCCTGCCTCCTTTGGTCAATTTTGTCCAACCTAAGGTTCACCTCTTTCTCACTGTATGCCTTCGGTCTGTACTCAAGAATTTTATTTTGATGTGAGACTCAAGGTGATTCAATTATATCAAATCATTATTTTATTATATTTGCTCTCCATGAGAGACTGCAGTATTACTCACATGACTAGTTCTGCAAATCAGCAGTTCTCAAAATTTAAGACTTTATGAGATCAGAAGTAGTTTATGTATACTTCATTTTATAAAGTACAGTCACGAACTCTTTTTGTTACACTAGGCTAGTTTATAGCATGTATGTATAAGAAAATTGGCTCTGAATACAGGTCGATCAAAAGTCTTCCTCAAAAATCTCCCAGTAAATTCAATATCAGTTTTACATAGAGACATCATAATCACACAGAACACCAGACAATCTAAACAGCATTATAAAATGTGACCTTATCTTTTTTCCTAAGATGTTAAAGAGCTCCTACTTAACTTGGACCAATAGAAAAAGAAATCTAACCACTGTAATGAAAAACAGTACCTGTGCATGTATTTGTCCCACCTTCTGACAATATTTGTGAGAAAGACAGATTTTTGCATATATACATATATATGTATATATACACACATTTAAAAATGAGATGCCTAGTGCACTGTGGTTTCATTCCACAGCTCAGCTAAACTGCAGTAAAAAAAATTTCCTACTTGCAACTACCTAGTCAGTGTGAAAAGCTTTTAGTTACCCTTGTAGTTACAGAAGATCATACTAGAAGAGGTTCTTCTTGAATGCTCCAGAGATGTGTGTCCATAATTCAATGCGATCACAGAACTGTGAAATTATTGTGTAGGGAAGATTCATACAGAGGCAATCTATGGCAAATGTAGTCACAACTGCCTTAAACATGAAATGCCAGGAAATGTCAGGAAAAACAAACAGAATAAGCACTTGTGCACTGAAACATCTCATGCCTGGATTTTCAGAAAACTGTTTCATTTGGTTTGTTATTGTCAGAGTATTTTCAGTACTGTGTCAACAATAACTGTCATAAGGTGTTCCAAAATACAATTTTTCAGAACCTTTCAAAATCAGTACTTATGGGAAAGAATTCTCTTTTTTCCCAAGATTTTAATATAGAGAAGAATAATAGCTAAGCACAGAAAATCTGTCTGCAGCTACCAGTGGGCAGCTCAACATAGTTTTGTGAAAGAAGGGCACAAACCTGCCTTGGCCCCTGTGGGTATAAAGGGCAGTAAAAGTCAGCTAAAAGACAGCTATATGGAATAAAATTTCAACAACAGTCCTTACTCCCTACTGGCTCTGTGTATGGTTGGGAGTAAGATACTTTGGGAAAAAAAAGATTGTATAAAATCATCAGTTCTCCAGTTCTCCCTGTAAATCAAGAGTCAGGGAGAATGAGTAAACATATGTTCTGTGGTCTGCTGCTCAGAGGGATTTCAAAGTCTTACAATAGGCCTTAAAGTTTGAATGAATGTGACAAGGCAGCCCCACCTGAGGGCAGGAATATCTCAAAATATGTGAGGTAAATTCAGTGGTTATTTGGATTTTGAGAAGCTCCTGTGTTTCTTAATTGGACACTTGAGCACTCATCCACAGACCATTCAGCCACCTAACAAAAATAAATTAAGCTCCTAAATATCTTTGATGCTGTACACACAGAGCAGGTAATAATAAATGCAGTGGAATATTAATAAATACAGTGTCACTCTGCTTACAGGGAGTGGCTCCTGTTTAAATTATACGGGATGTGCTTGATCAGAGGTAAGTAAATGAAAGAGCAAGGTCTAGGGCACATTAAAATGAGTTAGAGAGATGAGAAGGATACATGAATCTGAGATAACCATGTCTCCTTGGTTACATGGAATGTGGATGAGAGAGCAGAACAGCCAATTAGATAGATTTGCTAATTTGGGATTGATTTTAATAACATGCAAGCTTACTATTCATGTGAAGATTCTGACCTGTGTAGGGTATGTTAGAAATTGTTAACTGTATGTCTTTAACTGTTTTAGAAAGTTCTATCTAAGATAAATAAATAATTTGTAAGTTTGGATATAGTGAAGCAGGGGACTGGACTTCCCTGAGCTTCAAATTAGTAAAACTTTCTTTTGAATTTGCAGCTACCAGCAAAATTTGTAGCCTGGCTGTTATGAAAAGTCTGGAGGAAAAGGCAGGTGTTTACTCTGAATTGAATTCCACTTTGAATTATAGGTTTTTTTTATGCCAGCTGATTAAACTGGGCTGATTTCCACTGCTGGGGTCTGCATAATGCTGCCAATTTACCTTTCCAATTAAACCACATTTTTTTCTTTGTTGGACTGAATTAAACATTCTGTAGACCTGTGAAAATAATCAGTGTGATCAGCAGATGGCAGAAATGTAGTTCAGGATTTTCTTTTAGACTGGTCATCTGGAGACCAAGTAGCACCTCTGACAAGTTATATAGATTTACACTGTGGAGGAAGCATTTCATTAAAATATATTTGATTTTGTGGATACTACTTAAAAACTGCACAGTTTGGCATATACATTTTTCTTTTACCCTTTCCTTCTGTTGGCACTAACTTAGGACAACAAATTTTATCAAGCTGTCAGTTCAAAATAGACCTGATTTTTACCCTTGTAAATATTTTAGTCACCAAAATTCCAGTTTGAATCCAAGCTCTTCCATTCACACATTTGATAGAACATAGTTTGAAATCTGATTGGACAAAGTGAGGAAAGAAATCCCTTTATTCCAATTGTTCCGAAAGCCTAAATTATGGGAGACACTGCAATGCTGGGAAAATACCTTCCTCTACTGAAAAGCTCTTGAAACCCAGGACTGGTTTCAGCTACAAAGCTGAGCAGGTAATAAGACATCATGGGACATATCTAACACAAATGGAAAGATGTCAGATTCCTCTACCTCCTAGTAAATCCTTTTCTCTTTGAATTGTCATTTCTCATGAGAGTCATTTTTCCAGTATGCTGGGTTGACAAGTGGGGCAAGAGGTCAGAGATATGCTCTCTGTTGTTTTGCTGATGCTGTCTTAAATTTCAATATAAAAAAAATAAATATTTTCTCAAGGTGATAGTCAGTGAAGCATCTTAACCCTTCAGGCTAAGGAGAGAAATCTTTCTTAACTCACTCTGTTCTCACAGATTGTCTTTTACTACATTCCTTTCTGTGTAATGTTAACTAAGTTTTAAAAATACTTAAAATTAATTTAGTATTTTAATAACTAGTATTTTAAATTAATTGTAGAATAACAAAGTCATTTTTTTAATAGAGATTTGATCAAAAGTAACTCAAATTGGCATGAAAAAATGTGTTGAAAGGCATACCAAAGTTTCTCAGTGCTGAACACTGATTCAGGGAAGCATGACACAAAACAAAAGATATCCACAACAGTCACATTTTGTTACATCTCATTGTATGGTCTGGCCACACACTGAGCAGCAAAGATATATAATACTGGTAGGCAAGTACAAGACAGTGCACAGATATCCCAGCTCCTGGGCAGAAAGATAGGGAAGCAATTTTTCTTAGGTGACAGTAGAACACAAATGCCAGTCGTGTTACCACAGAATCATTTGCCAAATCCACAGATCTGCACTCATCTCTTTGTCACTGCTTAAAAATCATGGGTTTTTTCAGCTGCAGTGTCTGTGTGTGATTTATCAAGGTGTTTTTTAAGGCATGGCTGAAGGTCAGTCGCCACAAATCCGTTATCACATCAAAGTGACTGATTGCTGTCAAGCTGGCCTGAGTCAAGAGTCAGCAATGAGCTGCTTTTACTCATCATGACAAGGAGTGTGTGTAAGATGTGAGGCACCAACATACATGGAATGCAAACTCTAAAGAGTGTATCGGCTTCAAACCGTGACAAACATTTTGCCAATTAAGAAAACGCACTTACCCCTCTACAGCCTAATGGCTTGAAAATGCAATCAATCATGGAGACGTTCAAAAGAGTGTTTAGTAATTGCAGAAAGAGATAATAAATGACAGCCAGAAAACAGGAATATCCTATTACTTTCTGCAGATCTTGAGGAACAAACCCTCTTAAGAAAAGGGAGGAGAGACCTGTTGGTTTAGATCTTGACACAACTAGATGTAACATTACCCTTCTGCATGTTCCATCTAAGTATTTTGTAACCATAATGTCCATGTTTGGAACTTGTAGTCAACTTCTATTGTCTACTTACCTTAATCCAACTTGTGCTGCAACTGATTTCAAGGTCCAGCAACATGAAAGTGTCCATTCTGGCAGGTCAGTGATCCTTGTATCAGGACACTGGACAGGATGGCAGTGCTGTAGAGCACTCCAACAGATCCAACAGGCAGCTCCTCCATGTATCTCGTGGATCAAGGAGATAATAAACATGGAGTTTTATATGGTAGAAGTGACCTGTGGCACTTCTGGAGTCAGCCTGGTGAACGCTGAATTAGCAATAGGACAATGGTCCAAGTGTCCTTGAATCCCAGCTACCCTAATGAGTTCATTTCACTGGGAAATTGTGAAACAGCTGCTTTATAAATTAAAGCAGTAGAAGATTTTTAACCGTGATAATACTTCTAAGTACTACCATTTTAGAGTTAGATGTCCTTTCAGAAAGTGTTTTAAAAGTGTGCTGGACAATTTCTCCTTGAACTCCTCTCCTTTTAGATTAATATTAAGCTAGGTATTTTAAAACTATACACCCATTATTACCCATCACTTATGAAAGTCTAAACTATAGCGATAAATCTTCAGCAACTGCCTAAAAGCAAATGAATTAAGTCAGATATTGGTAGGTAAGGATTGTGCTGTGCACAAAGGGGCTGAAACATCAGTTAAGAAGTGCTATGAGACATAGCATAATCCCACACTTGCTCCCTTTACTGCAGAAAGGCATGTGATGTAAGAAACCCTTGGGACCCATCCACACTGTTAAGTACAGATTGAAACTATGCTTTTTTATTTCCTTATTTTGAACCTCCCATCATCTTAGTTGCTTCGAACACAATAACTTCAGAGATTATAACCTAGCAATTGTCACAGAATAAAAAAGTCATGCAGCAAAGCCGTGTGCTTATATTACAAACCTGACTCTCATCAATTACTATTTTATATGCATGCATATGTGCATATCTATGTGTGTGTGAGAGCAAGAGAGAGGGTATTAATATTATGTACGTACTATAGTTTTAAGTACTGTACTTTAAAATAAAATCCCATCTTTTAAAATACTTCACATAGTATAATATAGAAGTATGCATATATATGTTTTATTCTGTTCCTCTCGTTAGTATTACTCTGGAATTATGCAATCTGAAATTAGAGGATTGAGTCTCTTGAGTGATCAAAGAGGGTGAAAAGGTGTTTGCTTATTTATTTTCTACATCAAACAGAGCTTTGTTTTTCTGAAAATGAGCTGGAATAATTTCAGCTATTTATTCTGCCTGTGAAAGCTGCTAACCACTTCTTTTACTATTTAAGCAGGAACTGCTTGCCATTTTCATGTACACTCATCGGTAATGGTAGCACACTCTCTATTCAGTGCAATAGCCTCATTGCATTAGCCTGCTTTCTGTTTTGCATAGTTCTGCTCTTTCAAATACTTGTGTATGAAAAGGAATTTTCTTTTACTTCACACCTGAACCTCCTATAAATGTAATTTTTTGTTGGTGGCATCATAATTACACTTACAAGGGGAAAGTTTTCACAAAGGGTTAGGGTCTTCACATTAATAAAACCTAGATTTAGGTATGCACAAGGAAAGAGCATCCATTTGCAATCATCCATCTTCACTAATTAGCCACTTAAAGGAAAACCAACCCTTAAATAAATGATAGATCCAAATGTTTTTGAAACTTGACTGAGTTCATAAGTTCACTTCTAAAATATTCATCCTTATACCAAAATGGTAATGATACCAAGAAATTGTTTTCAGTATCTATACCACAGACTTTTTCTTTTTCTTTTCTTTTCTTTTCTCTTTTCTTTTCTTTTCTCTTTTCTTTTCTTTTCTTTTCTTTTCTTTTCTTTTCTTTTCTTTTCTTTTCTTTTCTTTTCTTTTCTTTTCTTTTCTTTTCTTTTCTTTTCTTTTCTTTTCTTTTCTTTTCTTTTCTTTTCTTTTCTTTTCTTTTCTTTTCTTTTCTTTTCTTTTCTTTTCTTTTCTTTTCTTTTCTTTTCTTTTCTTTTCTTTTCTTTTCTTTTCTTTTCTTTTCTTTTCTTTTCTTTTCTTTTCTTTTCTTTTCTTTTCTTTTCTTTTCTTTTCTTTTCTTTTCTTTTCTTTTCTTTTCTTTTCTTTTCTTTTCTTTTCTTTTCTTTTCTTTTCTTTTCTTTTCTTTTCTTTTCTTTTCTTTTCTTTTCTTTTCTTTTCTTTTCTTTTCTTTTCTTTTCTTTTCTTTTCTTTTCTTTTCTTTTCTTTTCTTTTCTTTTCTTTTCTTTTCTTTTCTTTTCTTTTCTTTTCTTTTCTTTTCTTTTCTTTTCTTTTCTTTTCTTTTCTTTTCTTTTCTTTTCTTTTCTTTTCTTTTCTTTTCTTTTCTTTTCTTTTCTTTTCTTTTCTTTTCTTTTCTTTTCTTTTCTTTTCTTTTCTTTTCTTTTCTTTTCTTTTCTTTTCTTTTCTTTTCTTTTCTTTTCTTTTCTTTTCTTTTCTTTTCTTTTCTTTTCTTTCCTTNTTCTTTTCTTTTTCTTTCTTTTTCTCTGTCTTTCTGTCTTTCTCTCTTTCTTTTTTTTCAAGAATAAGCATAGAATTTGAATTTTGGATGGTTATCTGCAGACCATTAACAAGACAACACATGCATTCAGAGGGTCACATAAGGGAACTGATTTTTCAGTGACTATAGGAATAGGACTTTTATTTAGTTCCTGTGACAAAAGTTGTAGCAATAAAGATTGATTGAAGGCACTGATGATATTGGAACAGGACTTCAGCAAGAATAAATCAAAGCAGCTGAACTGATGACCTAGTCCATTATTTCAAAAAGTCTTTGTGCATTTTCTGTACCTTTGGTCTACTGCCAAATACACTTAAGATTGCACTGATAACTGTTTAAGTTCAGCTGAACAGCTAGACAATACCAAAGCACAACAGGTGACATAGAAGAGGCAAATAAGAATATTTGTAGAGTTCATATGCGTGTCTGCCAAGTATGAATTTCTCTGTAACATAACGGGTGTGGTTGCTACCAGGATGTTACATGATTGCGAGCATGTGATGATGTGTATGCTCAGTCATAGTGTTCAGAAACCCAGAAGCAGCAGTTTTCCTGAAACATAGTCCTAGTCGCTTTAATAATAGCTTACAGAATTACCAGAGAGGAATGTGAACAACAGTGAAAAATACATTGTAGTGCAGATGTGGTGTTATGGATGCTTCATTTCCCCTTTGCTCTGGGCACATCCTCATCTGCTGGCAACCACAACACATTAATGATAACACAAACATCTTACATGCAGTGATGTAAATAGAAGTCATTGTTCTGCTAAGCTGAAAATGCTTAGATACCATAGAGGGTCTACAAACTGAAGAGATTTTCATATCATTAAAATGAATAGAGCCTGTATAAACAAAGTTTCTCTAAAAGTTTCAGCTTTGTTTTCAAATACATGTTTATGACCTATACATTTACTAGGAGTAATATTTATTCTTTAGGTATTAATGTGAGTGGTAATGTACATTATTCTTTGATTATTACATTTTAGTATATTGAGGCTAACAAATAAAAATAATAAATTGTCCGGAAAATATAGCTCAGTTATTCCACATGTATTTGTGAATTTACACTGTATTTATTGAATATTTTCTGCTCAAAGAAGATATTCCATCATAGAAAATTGACTGAGGAGGAAATGTGTGAAAACTTCAGAAAGCCTTGGTGATTGTGTTCAGTGGGGGAGGAACAGAAAGGGATGCAAACAGAACTGAATGGCAGTATTGGGAAGGCTCAGCTCAGACTTATTCTATGAAACTTGTTACATTTTTCCAACACGGCCATAAAATACATCACAGAAGCGTGTGATTAGGATAAGCAATTAAACCTTGTTATAAGAGAAAGCATTTCTGAGTAACCAGAGAGAAGTGTGCTCCAGTGCACACTTAAACGCTAGTATTAAGCTCTGCAACATCAAGACAGAGAAAGAGAATGAGGGGGTTCAGCAGAAAAAATTACTGCACTGGTTTTCAGAGTGTTTCACTTGTTCTCCATGTTCCAGTGTTTGTGTGCCAAGGCTACTTCTATGTTCACTTTTTTCTTCTTTGTGGCTTCCAACAAGAAAATATTTGAGAATACTTGTTTTGCCAACTGGTTAAGAGGAGCAGATCTGCTATCCTTTATAAACTGCTTTGCAGATCAATCAATAATATATGCAGTCAGCATCCCAGTAACTAAAAGGGGTAATCATTTTTGCTTCAGTGACAATTAGAGACAAAAGTACCATGTTTGCAGCAATGAAATATTTATTAGTAAGTAACCTTGCTCCATTTTTCAGATTAAATACTTGTACATTGTGCCTATACATACAGACATCAATACATACAAAGTAGGATGAAATAACTGTCCTGTCAGTGTCCTTATAGCAGCACATGATGTATTTATGAAGCAATTTCAGCAAGGCTAAACTACAAAATGACCACTTCAAGTACTATTTTATTATGATTGCAAAGTCATTATTGCAAACCATGGGCCCAACGCTTCTGTTATGCCAAGACTATCAAACATTGCCATGATAGCTGCTCTAGGCTGACAGTGATGTACCTGTCAGACAAATGAGAGCCTCTTTTTCTCTGACAGATTCCTGTACTACACCATGGCATGCCCAAGCCCAGTAACAGCTATGAGCACAGAGCAGCAGCAGTGATGCAAATGGGGAGCTGCACAGCCCTGCAGCCTCTCCTGTATGACAGCTTAAAATCATATTGATTGCTCCAAGGTAGTAACAACTTGAAAGCATAGCTGTATCCCCCTCTACCCCTCTTGCTGTATATCTTTGCCTGGATTTTAAAAGCTAAAGCTAGCTCTTTATAGGACCTGATTCTCATTGAGGCATTGAATTCAACTGGAATATAAATATCTAGTAAAAGTAATTTTAAAACGTCTATGAGAAAAATTTACTGCAGGTACAAAACACATTTAACTAAATCCTTCATATAATTCTGTAGTCAGTGAAGAATTTTACTGGCACTCAATTTAAAGTCTTATGCAGAGACATAGTTCAGCTTCATCTTGGCCTTTCATACCTGTGAGATTTCAAGCAAACTGCAGACTATCAGCCGCAGAATCTTGAAACTCTTTAATCAAGGTATTAGCATATTCCAACAGATTTTTAACAAAGCAGAGACTGAAATATGCAAACCAACACTAGAAAGGAGAGATTTCAGCATACTTATGTTCTGCAAATGCTAAATAACACTCAGAAAGTAATTGCAGATCTCGGACATAATCCACACATCTTGTTCTAGTATTAGAAGTGAATTATGGTGAGTCTTTATCTCAGGAACAGGCTGATTAGGATTTTCTTGCTAAAAATGAAAGACTCATCACCTGTTGCAGTTGTCTTGTGCTTGTTTGGCAGCTGCTAATCCTTTATATAAATTTCAAGTGAAAAGAATTTAGCAGCCAGAAAGGGCCTGTGCAGCTGAGCCTGGTGGAAATGTTTATTAAAGACACTCCAAAAGGTTCCCAGCTGTTTCTTCCACCTGCTTTACTCTAAAGCCTGGTGCAGAAAAATGGAAACAGCTGAGTCCAGATGCCCATTCTGGGATTCATTTTACTGTAGATCAGCACAAAAACTTATTGGACATATGAAAACTATGTGGTCAGTGTAAGGTGGCTGCCAGTAACCCACTTGTGTCCTTCAGATGGCACATTCTGATGCTCATGCATGGAACAGTGAGTGAAAATCTTAGCTGCTGGTACCAAAATCTTCACCACATTGGCCAACTCTAACATGGTCTCAATATTGCAGATTAATATCCTCGTAGTGTAGTCTGGAGGGTAAACTTTGTTTCCCGATGTGAACAAGAATGTAAATGGCATATAATCTTTTTAAGGACGTAAGTAAATAAATGTTCCTGCTGAATACAAGACTTGCAGAATAGAGAAAGAGCCAAGGAGTGTGTGCAGCTCCTTAGAGTTGGTTATAAAGCCATGAGTTCAGAGTGAGGTTCTTGCTGATGAAAGCTGTCAAGAGTAGCTGAACTTAGAAGGGCTTTCCTGGATGCAGGGAAGACCTTTCTCTAGAAATTAAAATACCTGAATGTGACTCCCATTCAGTATAAGGAAAAGTGGCAGCATCCTTATTTCAGCAGTCTAGATTATGTGACTCTTCTCTCTCTATGAAATCAAGTCAATTAGTGAAACTTTTAATTAGAATGGCTATTGTTATGGGCTATCTCATAACCAGGTTGCTGCACAGAGCAATCACAATTGCTTAATCTAAGGAGAATTATTAAATAGAAGCATAACATCTGGAGCTTCTTGGGAAGAGAATAATATTAACCTAAAATACCGGGTATTAGGAATATGGAAAAGAGAGTAAAACAAATGTCATCACCTGATAGAAATTGTTTTTCATTATGTCATTGCAGGCATATATCGTACTAAGGAAAAAAAGGAAAAAGCAATCCTTGCACTCATGTCATCGTTCAACCCCAGCTGGCACCTACCACGCAGTCACTCTCTCACTTCCCCACCAGCAGCCCAACCAGCCCAAACCAGCACAACTTATCCTTCCTATCAGCAGGAAAGATTCCTCACTGCTACCACCAGTAGAGCATGGCAGAAGTTGTCCTTTTTCCTAGGAATGAAGAGACTCTTTCTCCAACAGATCTACTCTCTCCTGCTTGACAATTGCTTTCTCTGGGCTTGTTATTTTACTTCTAACTTTGCTTTTCACTGTCCATTATTAGCTGTTTGCTGAAGTTTCCTTTTTCTATCACCTGTCTCCTGTTTCACTGCCTAGTATTTTCACACTCTCCTGTTGACTCAGCATGTTGTTGACTTTCTCTTTGATCTTACAGTTTTATTTTGCCTTCTGATTTCAGCCTTCTCTCGAGTGCAAAGTACTCCTTTCTGTACATAATGAAAGAGGGCTTTAAACTAAAGTTGCTGGAGGAGGGGAACCTCATTCCATCCCACTCTTACCAGTTTGATACCGT
This sequence comes from Pachycephala philippinensis, assembly GCA_013397055.1. NCBI lineage: Eukaryota > Metazoa > Chordata > Aves > Passeriformes > Pachycephala > Pachycephala philippinensis. The sequence goes on along the minus strand of VWZT01009467.1, from coordinate 2,167 downwards.
TGTCAGAAAGAGATGCCAAGAGTTTGGAGAGGGATCACATGTCGTGGGGAGAGCACCTGAAGAGCAACACAGAGGAATTCCAGCTACTAGGTCGGCCTCTTGGAGTGCTCAACTTAAATGCCTCTGTGCAAACACAGGCAGCATGGGGAGTAAACATGAGGAGTTTAGAGATGTGCACACGCCTGCAGGGCTATCATCTCATTGACTTAGGGAAGATGTGGTGAGAGGGCTCCTGTGACTGAAGTGTTGGAACGGAAGCGTTGCCTTTTTCTCAACCTGGAAATGAAACTTGAGATAATTTTAGTAAGGAGGTAGTATAAAAGTGGATGTTTATTTGGAGGCCTCCAGGGGCAGTTATGGAGAAGGTCCACAAATGCCCCCCACCCCGTGCAGGGGTGCATACAGTTTTATAAGTTTGGTAAATCAGCATAATTGACAAAAAAAACACCAATTAGGAGCACAAATGGTGATGCAATTCCCCCCTGGGTCAAGCCCCTTCTAAGTCTACAGTCCCTCAGATGGGACTGTACTCTGTTGATGAAAATGTGTCTGAAGAGCTGTTTTTTGGCCTCGGTAGCCAGGAAGAACCAAGATAGGATAGGGGCCCTGGAATTTGTTTTGTCTTTCTGCCTAGGGAAAGGGCATGGAAAACTACTGGGAAAACTAGCCACTAATACAACAGGATACAAATATATGCATAAAGAATACAGAGAATATATAAAAGAAAAAAAAAGGTAAAAACCAAAATGGCATCAGAAGGGCGCAGGCTCTTTAGGAAGGACAGGCCAGGCAGACAAGGAGCGGGTGTCAATGACCAACTGAAGTGCATAAGGATGGATGACTGAGAACTTATGGGTCAGGGATAGGTGACATTTCACTGGGGCTCTGCTAAAGGTCACCTGAACAGGAAAACTGAGCAGATTACAGATATAGACAGCTGGGAGCAACTTCACATTCACAAATCCTGATCCTCATGAGGGACTCCAACCCAAAATCTGTTGGAAGAACAATCCAGGAGGTTCCTGGAATTCACTGTGGTACATTTCTTCTGCAAGTGAGAGGAGCCAATGAGAAAAGGTGCTGTTCTGGGCCTTGTTCTCACCAACAGGGAGGGTCTGGTGGGGAATGTGAAGCTCAAGGGCAGCCTGGACTGCAGCTGCCATGACGTGGTGGAGTTCAAGACCCTAAGAGCAGCAAAGACGGCACTCAGCAAGCTCCCTACCCTAGACTTCAGAAGAGCAGACTCTTCAGAGATCTGCCTGGCAGACTACCATGAAATAAAGCCTCCATTCCTATGGAGGGAAAAGAGGCCCAAGAAAATGGGGGAATATTCAAAGATCATCTCCAAGCTCAGAAGCAATGACAACAAAGAGGAAGTCGAGCGAAAATGCCAGGAGGCCTGTGTGAATGAACAAGGAGGTCCTGGACAAATTCAAACACGAAAGAGAATCCTACAGAGGGCAGAAGAAAGGACAGGTAGTAATACAGAGAATTGTCCAAGAAGCCAGTGATGAGGCTAGGAAAGCTAAAGCCCAGATAGAATTGAATACGGCCAGGCATGTCAAGGGCAATGGGAAAAGATTCTATAGGTACGTTGGTGATAAAAGGAAGGCTAGGGAAAATGTGGGTCCTCTCTGGAAGGGAGCAGGAGACCTGGTAACCCAGAATATAGAGAAGGCTGAGGTACTCAATGACATTTTTGTCTGTCTTCTCTGGGAGTGTTCCAGCCACACCACTCAAGTTGCAGAAGGCAAAGGCAGCGACTGGGAGAAGGAAGAGCTGCCCACTGTAGGAAAAGATCATTTCCAAGTCTGTTTAGGGAACCTGAAGGTGCACAAGTCCATGGGACCTGGTGACATGCATCCATGGGTCCTGAGGGAACTGGTGGATGAAGTGGCTAAGCTGCTGTCCATTATATTTGAGAAGTCGTGGCAATCTGGTGAAGTTCCCACTAATTCGAAAAGGGGAAACACAGCCCCCATGCTTTAAAAAGGGGAAAAAAGAAAGAATCAGGAAACTATAAGCCTGTCCATCTCACCTCAGTGTCCATCCAGGTCACAAAGCAGATGCTACCGAAAATTACCCTAAGGTGTATGGAAAATAAGGAAATTTGTGACAGCCAAGAGTGGTTTCACTAAGTTCCAATAAAGACAGGCTGAGAGAGTTG